>JAOXJP010167865.1:0-26761 GCA_025762735.1 Platanus orientalis
CCTTGCCCTGATATCACCTGTATCAGAGGCCATATCATCCAAATGAGCACTAAGCGCTACTCTTATACCAACCGTCACGGTTAGATTTTTCTCTATCAAAACTGTGCGGCACTTCAACCATCACCCAACCAAGGTTAGTCTTTTTGCCATTTGAGTCTTTCAACTGACCCATTGACATGCCCCATGTGCACTGACTACTCAGCCACTTCGGCGCCCATGCCATGTCATTGAAGCACGCCTCAAACGACCCCGGAGTCTTCAACGCTCCGCCTATATGCCCACCGAAGGCCATGGTACCTTACCTGCGTACCATGCCTTTCCATGCAAGACCTCGCCCCCGAGTCTTGCCATGCCATTACCGTGGCTGTCCAAAGCCAAGCCAGGATTTTGTCTAGCACAAGGACAAGGCACACCCGAGCACACCAAGGCAACGGGATAGCCCACTCAGCACCCCATGGGCTGCCACTATCGCATAGCGCATGCTAGTAGCACCCATGTGGGCTAACCTTTACCCTAAGGTGAATGCGCAGTGCCACTCCATTAGGCTCCCAAGCATTGTCCCATGAGGGAATCCAACCCCCAAGGGAACTCATGTCACCACCTCTGTGCATGCCAAGAGCCGCCCCCAACCCACGTTGGAGAATGCCTCGTAGTTTAAGCTCATGCGGGCTAGGAGCATGTCCTTAGCCTTGGCACAGGCCGTCGTGCCATTCCGTGCCTTGACATGCATCCTGCACATGTCAAGGGCCTGGGTGCCTCAGAGCACCCACCCCTTCTCAAGGTGTACACTAAGCTTTTCCAGGGTTGCCAAAAGGGAACATCACCCCCCAAAAAGTATACTATACCTATTTACGAGAATGCCATCATGCCACATGCTAGGCCATCAGTGCCCCATGCCTCGACATGTCCGTGACACTGTGGTTGGCATCCGACTGAACATTGCTTAATGGATGCAAGAAAAGGATCTCACTGTTTAGTAGCTCCACTTTTTTTTTGAGTAATAATTTATATATTAAAAGAAATTAGATTGGATTGAATTGGATTGTTGAGTTTTAATATAGAATTATCAAAACAAAAACTTAGAAAAAAAAAGGATTTGGAGTAGGCTTTTATCTTTGGCGGAAGAATTTCCATTGAAAGTATTGATGCTGGTCAAGTTTTACAAAACTTAGCTGATATTTGGAATTTTAACAGAGACATAGGATGTCTGAAATTTGTACGAAATTTTGTGCAACTTTTGTACTCCCTTTGATGAGTGTCAAGACTATAAAGGATAGAAATAGGAATGAATCCATTCACAGGGTCTTATGTTTAGCACCAGTAGGTGATAAGATGAGGGAAAGTTGACTTGGTTTGGTCATGTGCAATGAAGACCATTGACTACGCCAGTGAGGAGTGAGATGGTGCGAGTTGAAGGAGCTAAAAGGATGAGAGGAAGGCCAAATTTGACTTGGGTTGAAGTAGTAAGGAGAGACATGGTATCTTGTGATTTAATGGCAGAACAGGATTTGTGTGGCCGACCCCAAGTAGTTGGGATAAGGCTTTTGTTGTTGTAGTATTTATTTCATTATGTTTTACCATCTCGTACTTAGTTTGCTTCAGTTTTCATTTGATGCAAATGACATGACTATGATCATGGTTTGTAATTTCGTTGAAATCTTAGGTGGCGAAATGAAATACTGGGGCAATACAAAAGTTCTAAATTTTCCTTGAAGTTTCACCGAAATTTTGCTGATATTTGTTGGAAAATTTTCATATACTTTTGACGGAAATTCTTCTACATAATCCATTCTTTTGATATAGTTGCTTGTTTTGTTGATTCTAGAGCAAAAAATAACAACTTCACTTTAATCCTTTGTGGCAAATAGTTATTTAGTCTTTACCTATAAAATGATATATATATATATATATATATTGGGTTACTTTCAAATAAGATGTTTACAAAATGGCTAATTTAGGATATTTGTTGTACAATTCGACATGTTTAGTAGACATGTAATAATATTAAGTAACGTCTGGTAGCCTTTACGTATACATAGATGCTTTTGCTAGTTTTTTGAGTCTTGAGTGTGTAATCATTAATCTACTTTAACTTTCCTTGATTCTACAAAATTTTCATTATTTCGGAAATTCCAGCAAAATTTCCATAACACCAGGGTGAAATATTCTTTGGAATTGAAATTTTATCTCTTGACTATGAATTTGTGGTTTAATTGATTTGTCAGAGATGGCATTTACATTACTTGTTAAAAAGAAATCTTATGCTAATATTTACAATTTACATGTTTTGTAACTTATCACAATTCATGGGAAACCAAGAATCCCAACATTAAGGATTTCATACTGTACGAGCATGATTGCATACTTTCTGGAGAAACAAGCTATGAATTTGGAAGAAGACATGTAATGATTAACAGAAACAGTTCCTCTGCATATCTGATGAGGGATGTTGAAATATCCTGCAACATGAAAGCAATTAGTATGTTAAGAATAAAAATAAAATAGTAGAGGTGGTTATTCTTTTTCTTTGACACATTGTGACACACCTATGCCTTGAATGGGAGCTTTAGAAAGGAAGGCATTTACAGTTTTACTGTTTGCAGGTACTACGAAGGACAATTGACTCCTATCTCTGAGATAGATGCTGAAGAGGTTGTCGAGAAGCCCCATGTCAAAGTTTCAGAAGCTGCAGAGAAGGTTTGTTTTATGATCTACAGTTGGTGAAATGGGATTCTTTCCAGGCGAGATCTTACAAATGAAGCTTAATTCATTGCAATGTCTATAAATTAGATGGGCTGGATGATCAGACTGGATTACCTAGCACCCAGGATTCAGTCCAGTTTGGTCTGATTCCAGACTCAGATGTTTATCAAAACCGGATCACTGCTTAACAGACCATCAAATCAGTCAAGCCAGTTAACCTTGCTGCTTATAATGATGAACAAGGCGACTGGACTGAATCGACCTGCTGTATTATTGCATGGGTTGTTTTCCAGTCCTGGTTTTAAAGAAACAGTTCACAGTATGTTGTATTAGCTTGTTTTTAAACATAGGTGCTTGGCCTAGAAGAAAAAATGTTGTTTCAAAGTAGAAAACTAATTACTAGTATTGCCACAGAATTTTTCAAGGTCATTCATACCTGTTCAATTTGCCTGTGTAGGACCTGCAACTGAAATTTAATAGCTATCAGCATTTATAAATGTTGAAGTTCTGTCAAAAACCTTGATTTTGGCATCAAGTTAACTTTATGTATAATAAGAATTCTTTGTGGAGTCAAAGATGTTTGACATCGAGGTTGAGTGGGCAGGGAAAGAGAAATCTCTACGTATGGTCGAAAGGGGACCGAGGTTTCAATCCTGGATTCTTCTCAGGGAAAGGAAATCTGGATGGCTATCGGAGTGCCTTCTAGCAGCAACCAAACTATCCCCGAATCAAAGACTGGTGAGATCCACGAAGGAAGGGGCGAAGGTGATTTTGTTTAGAAGGAGGATGAATGCAAGAGGGAGGTATGCTTTGGTCTCAGTGATTGAAGAGAATGGTAAGGAGCGCGTGATAGCTATCCACGAAGGACCTGGTGGTTCCGGTTGGATAAATTTTTGCCAAGGTGTTTTGGAGGTAGCTTGCTTGGAGGTAGCTTTTAACACGAAGATGGCGACACATGTTAATAGAATGATGCAGGAGGTGAATACGCTCACAGCTCGTCCAATTGGAGGTGAGATTATTGATGTAGATGGGAAGCTGGGCATTGCATTAGTATATGGTAGGGATACAACGATGAGTGCTTGGGAGCAGGCAGTGGTGTGTCATGGAAAAGGAGGAAGTGATTGCTGGGATGACCTTTGCGCTAGATTAAGGGAGATATCTATGTAGAAACCTAGCTTGGCGTCATCTAGATCGTGGCAGATGTGTTCTATTACCTAAGTCGGAGAGGGCTACAATACAACTGATAAATATGCAGAGCTTACAAATAGCAGGGGCTTTACGAGTGGATTTTAGGAGATGGCATCTAGGTGTAAATGCTCACTCATCTTCATCTCAAAATCCCCGTCGTATCTCAATGAGGGGCCTCCCTTTGCATCTATGGTCTGCGGGTTTCTTCAGGGCTATTGGGGGATTTATGCGTTTGGAAGAGGCAACAAGATGTATGGCTCGTTTGAGGAGGTCGAGATATGGGTTAGGGGAGGGCCCTTGGAGAGTATCCCTAGGGTAATTTCTCTGTTTGATCGGGGAAAACGTTATGACCTGGAGGATCCCGAGAAGGTGTTAGTGTGGCTGGCAGGGTCATTTGCTTTTGGAGAGATGGAGGAAAATCAAAATCAAATTCAAATTCAAAAAAGGAAGAGTGGCGCCTTGCCATGGTAGAGGTACAAAAGCATGTTCTGGGGAATTGTCGGCACGAGCGGCAGCAGATTACGTGAAGCAGGGATCAAACCAGGAAAATAAGGCGGTTTCCAGTATCCGGGAGGTGCCTGGGTCAGAAGCTGTTGATAAGCTATTATGATATGAAAAGAACAATGAAGGCGGTGGAAGTATTTGGAAGAATGAAGGGCAGGCTGGTAATTTGGGAACAAAGCACTAGGTTCTAGTGTCTTTTTCTCGTAAGAGACGAATGGGGGTGGTTGTAATTCCATTAATAGGGAAAGGTCTGTTGAGGGTGAGAAAGGGCCTGTTTGTAATGTGGAGAGCTAGAAGGGGTCATCAATAGGGAAAGAGGAGGTGGAAGGACTAAATAGGAATTCCTTAAATCGGGAGGGGGCATCTGAAAATAGGAGGGAAGCAGAGGGACCTTTAAGTAATTGCGAAACTGACGAGATGATTTCGATGAAAGAGGGGCATTTGATGGGTGATATAAATAATCAGGAGAGGCCAGGTGCAAAATCTTTGGAGGTGGAGGAGTTTAGTGGTCATAATGGGGCCATAAAGGTCTCTTCAACAAATTCCACTTGATATAAAAGGGATTTAGCGATGACAGGCAAGATACAAATGACGAAGGCAGATTCCTCCCTCGAGAACCTTTCCCTTATGCTGGGAGCAGGGTTGATGCTAGGGAATATTGAAGTAGTGGAGTTGATGTGTCCATCTAGGGAGTTCTATCTGCCTTGGCCGGAAGATGGAGCGATAGGTAAGGATTTTTTTCCAATTTGTTGCGATCCTGTCTCCAGAAAAGGAAAGGAACTTGGGAAGGGGTTCTTGGGCGATGATTGGGGATGCTGCGTGGGGTAATGGGTCCTCTTGGATTTAGGGTGCGCCAATTCTTAATTTGGAAGCTGGTGCTGGGTCACGAATTCAGGGCAGTGAGGCAGAAGAGCGAAATCGAGTGATTGAAAACAAGTCTCTGCAGTATAATTAGGATGACAAGGATTGAAAGGGGTATCTCGATGGCTACAGGGAGGAATAGGTCTGCAGTAGGGGTGGTCTGCAGATGATAGAATTCCAACGTCGGTAAAACTTACATACGATAGGGAACTGACAATAATACAATGGCTTGAATAAATAGCGGATGAAGTTCCTCTTTGGAAAGTGTCAGAATGGGTCTTAAACAAAATATAAGTGGTGAGTGGAGTTCTAGGACTCTTTTGATGGTTTGGAACCAATGGCCTTGGAATTATTTGTAGAACTTGAAAAACGGGTTGGGAAAGGCCAAGAACAGGATATGCCCACGAACAATAACATGAAAGGGAAGATGTCAAGAATTGAGGAACCTAAGCTAGGGCTTATTAGATGGTAAAAGGGGAGGGGCGGATGGGGAAGGATCTTAGAGAAAGACCAGGGGGCAATGTATGAGTGACCAATGAAGTGCAACATTCTATCGTGGAATGTGCAGGGGTTGGGTAGTCAAGACAGGAGAAGACTAGTCAAGGAAATGGTACATCAACATAAGCCTGAGATATCAATATTGCAGGAGACGAAGATGGAGAATATAGGAAGGGATGTAGTCTCTAAGGTATGTCCTTATGATAACCTAAGCTGGATCTTCCTTCCTTCAGTGGGGGCCTCTGGGGGGATCCTAATGATGTGGGATAAGGATGCTGTTGAATGTGGCGAGACGTGGGTTAATTCCTATTCAGTTTCGATAGAGGCAGCAATTAAAGGGGAAGTTCAAAAGTGGGTTGTAACTGGGGTGTATGGGTCGACTGGAGGGGATTGTCTGGAAGATTTTCTAACAAAACTTGAGATGGTTTGTTTAAGAAGGGGGCTCCCCTGGTGTGGGGGGGGGATTTTAATGAGGTGATGTACTTGGAGGATAGGAGTCGTGTTGTTCGGAGAACTCGAGGTATGGATTTTTTTGTGAGTTTGTGGATCGGAATGAGTTAATTAATCTATCAATGAGGGGGGGGGCATGGCTGACATGGTCAAACTTCCAGGATAATCCATCTGTGAGCAAACTGGACAGATTTCTAATCGTAGTGGATTGGGAAGATTATTTTATGCCGTTGGTCCTATGTGCTTTGTTAAGGATAGACTTTGATCATATTCCCATTTTATTGAATAGAGGGGAGGAAGGAACGTGTACAAGTTCGTATCCATTCAAGTTCCAGAACATGTGGTTACTTTAACATGGTTTTATTGATTTGGTGAAAGGTTGGTGGGAGGATTCTGTTTGAAACTCAAAGGTTTGCGTGACCGTCTAAGAACCTAGAATAGGGAGGTATTTGGGAATGTAGAGAGGAGAAAAGAAAAGTGTTTAGAGAATATAAAGAAGTGGGATTTGAAAGAAGAGAGTGAAGGGTTATCCTTAAAAGAAAACATGGCTAGGAAGGAAGCTACACTGGACTTTGAAAGAGTCTTAGACATGGAGGAAGTGATGTGGCGCCAAAAATCTAGGGTACAATGGCTAAAGGAAGGGGATCATAATACAAAGTTCTTCTATAGGATGACATCAACCTGGAAAGCGATTAATAGCATCCATAGACTCCAAGTTGGTGGGGAATGGGTGACGAATGAGGAGCTAAAGGTGCATATAGAGAATTATTTCCGATTTTTATTCCATGAGAATTGGCAGGTTAGGCCTAAGGTGGATGGTTTACTCATGCCTTAGTTAGGGGAGGAGCAAGCAGCCTGGTTGGAAAGACTTTTTGAGGAGGATGAGGTCAAAAAGGTGGTGTGGAGTTTGGATGGAGATAAGGTCCCAGGGCTAGACTAGTTCACGATGGCATTCTATAAATCTTGTTGGGAGGTGATCAAGGTTGATTTGATGAAGGTTATATTGAAGACTTCTATGAGATAGGTTTTCTGGATAAAGGTAGTAACACAACATATATAGCTTTGATTCCCAAGAAGGAAGGAGCGGACCAATTATCTAATTTTAGACTGGTAAGCCTGGTGGGAAGTACTTACAAAATTATATCCAAATGGCTGGCTCTTCGTCTAAATGAAGTGCTTCCTCATATTGTCTCTAGAGAGCAAGGTGCCTTTTTGAAAGGGAGGGGGTTGTCTGAAGAGGTTCTGTGTGCTAATGAATGCATTGACACTCGTATCAGAGAAGGGAAGCTGGGGGTCTTGTGCAAATTGGATCTTGAGAAAGCCTATGACCATGCAAATTGGGAGTTCCTGTTATACGTGATGAGGCGATGCGGCTTTGGAATTAAATGGAGGGAGTGGATGTGGAAGTGCTTCAATTTAGCTTCCTTCTCGGTTCTCATTAATGAGGTACCAAAAGGTTACTTTGGGTGTAGCAGGGGGTTGCGCTAGGGAGATCCTTTATCCCCTTTTCAAGTCCTTTTGGTAGCAGGAATTTTAAGTTGTTTCATTGATAGGACAGCAGAGGTTGGTATGATAGAAGGTTTTGCATTGGACAATGGGGCAGTGGTTGTATCCCACTTACAGTTTGCAGATGACACTATCATTTTTTGCAATAACTCACAGAGACAAATCAGGATGCTTTGAGGTGGTGTTAGGTTTTTGTCTAAATTTGGCTAAGAGTTCCTTGATATCAGTGGGGGAGGTTCCAAATTTGGATCAGGTGGCTTTAGATTTGGAACGTCGGATGGGCCACTTGTCGACTACATACCTAGGTCTTCTATTGGGTGCTACGTTTAAGCAAAAGGAGGTGTGGTGCCCGGTGATTGACAGGATGAGGAAACGTTTAAGTGGTTGGAAGCCTCACTCTCATTAAGGCTTCCTTGGCAAGCATTCCCATTCATTACATATCAATGTATGTTGTGCGAGGGTCCGTGTGCAGGGTATTGGAGCGCATCCAGCGTGATTTTCTTTGGAGAAGGGTGGAGGCCAAGAGTGGAATGCATTTAGTGGCATGGGATAGAGTCTGTACTCCTAAGGAGGCAGGCAGAGTAGGTTTGCTAAACTGTCGG
The DNA here is from genome assembly GCA_025762735.1 of Platanus orientalis. Classification (NCBI taxonomy): domain Eukaryota; kingdom Viridiplantae; phylum Streptophyta; class Magnoliopsida; order Proteales; family Platanaceae; genus Platanus; species Platanus orientalis. Next base: position 8,313 of record JAOXJP010167865.1, read on the forward strand.
GCTGTGAATAAAATTTTGTTCTGTAAATGGATTTGGAGGTTTGGGGAAGAGGTGGATAGCTTGTGGAGGCATGTGGTAGCTGCAAAGTTTGGGTGTTCAAATGGATGGATTCTTGTGGCTCCAAGGGGCTTTTATGGTAGAAGTATGTGGCAGGGTATTATGAATCACGTTCAATGGTTTAAAGGAGGTTTGGCTTATGAGATAGGAGATGTGTCAGGAGATAGATTTTTGAAAGATGTGTGGTGTGGGGATCAGAGCCTAGATCAAACCTATCCTAATCTGTATGCCTTGGCTTCGAATCCTAATGAAGTGGTGGCTGCTTATATGTCGTATCATGGAGACGAGGTAGTTTGGACCCCGAGATTGAGGCGAGACGTCTTTGATTGGGAGATTCCGAGGGTGATTTCGTTGTTGACTCGGTTTCATGGGACGTGGGCTATTGGGGATCAAGAGGATCGCCGTATTTGGAAGTATGGTGTGGGGGGGTCAGTTCACAGTGAAATCTTGTTATAAGGCAGAGCACAGGTGTATGGAGTTGTCAGGCCATTGGAAAGATGTGTGTTATTCCGGGATCCCTCCGAAGGTTTAATTCTTCATGTGGACAGTGACGTTGGACAAGCTCTCTACTATGGATACGTTATGGAGGAAAGGCTTCTATATGCCTAGCATATGTCTTTTATGTTAGTAGGATTCAGAATTGGCCTCTCACCTCTTCTTGCATTGCCCGTTCTCGTGGGATATTTGGTGTGGTATAGCTTGGAGATTTGGCATCACTTTTATAACCCCTTTAAACATATCAGCTCTCCTATTGAGTTGGAAGATAAAGGCTTTTGGCATTTTTGGGAGGAAAATATGGAAGTTGGTTCCGGTGGTGGTGTGCTGGGCAGTGTGGAGGGAGAGAAATAATAGGGTGTTTTGGGGGCAGGCAGAACCGGCTCACCAGGTGTATAGAAGGGTGTTTTAGCTCATTGTGTTCTGGGCTAGAAGGTGTCAAGGGTATTCTGGGATTCTGGAAGGTGCTTTGATTAGGGACTGGGATAATACGGTGGGGGTGTCTTATGTGTAGTTTTGTGTTTTTTGGGGGCTAAGGTCCCTTTCTTTTTTATCTTGGGGATCTCTCAACCCTCTCATCCTTTGTTTTTCCCTTCTCCTTTGCAATAAAAATTTTCTTTTATATATAAAAAAACAAGTTTAATAAAAAAAAAAGAATTCTTTGTGATGTGTCAATGTGTCATCTTCTTCAGTAGTCAACTAATTGGATCTTTATCGTTCAATAAAGTAATTTTTTTATTGGAACTTCTGGTTGAATTCTAACACAAGAATACTGCACTTGTAGGTTTCGTTGTTAGAAGAAAATATAAAGCCGCGAGCAAATCTTCCCCATCTTCTTGTGCATCTTCATGAACGACAACCTGAAAAGCTCCATTATATTGGTGTCTCTTTTGGACTTACCCTGGATCTGTTTCGCTTTTGGAGAAAACACAAGTTTGCTCCTTTCTACGTTGGCCAAATTCAAGTTACGATAGTTTAGTTAATTTTTTTTTTCACTACATTGTGGTTTTTTAATGTTTTCTTGAAAAATTATTGGAGGATTAATTGTTGTTGAGACATCTCCTATCAATGCATCAGAGTACTGTGACTGGCGAGCATACGTGCATGATTTTGAAGCCATTGAATAATGATGATATTGAAGTCAGTGGAGCAGATCAATGGGGTTTTTTTGGTCCATTTTATCAAGGTGAGTCCATCCTATGAGAAAACAAAAAGGATTTCATGGCCTGATCTGTTCACTGGGTTTCTTGACTCATCCAATTCGTGGACTATTTTCAGATTTCAGGAGAAGGTTTACCAGATTATTGAGCTCTAGCTTCCGAGCAATGGAGTATAAGCTTGCTATAAGGTCAGTCTGTTGAAATTCACCTATGTTCACCTATGTTTGTATCTAACCTGCTCATTTTACCTATAATATTGTAGCATCTTGGATCCAAAGATCAACTTCACCGAGCAGGAACCAATGTTGTCCACCTCAAATGGATTTTTAAGGTCACTTGGTGAAATTATGTCACCACATGACATGAAACGGCTGGAAGCTTATTCCAACAATCTTGTTGATTTTCATATGGTAAGATTGCCAAACTGGTGGTTGTGGTTTCTCAATAGACACCATTACACATTTCTTTGACATAAATTCTCTCTGAATGTAGGTTGGAATTGAAAATTAATTGTCAGCACTTCTGCCTTTTGAATATAAATATCTTTTCAATTACTGGACGTATACACAATTTTAAAAGAAAATTAGTATTGTTAGTATTTTGTTTGACAGAATTTGATGCTTATGTTTGAGATGAAGTGATCTCATAGAAGTGTTTAACTGGTTTTCAGATTCTGCATCAATTCATGCATACGCCAAATATTACCTCTGTAAAGGCTACTCTAGGGTCCAATAGCCATTATCACCAGCATTCTTGGGGCCATCCAGGCTCACTTTCAGAGTTTTTTTTGTTTGGTATTTGTAAATGCTGAAAATGCTTCTGTGGAATGGAAACATGACTGTTCACTGCAAAACCGTTTTTTTTTTTGGCTGAATAATGTGAATAGTAATTAGATAGAAAAGGAGGTACAAGGAGCCCAGCATGTATCTGGCCCCAAAACAACAAAAGCTCACCCATATATGTCAATAGGGAGACTCTCCCAACATAGATACAAATTTTATAACGTCATTTCCTCATCTAGACTACCCATAAATATAACCTCTGTTTGAACACCCCTCTTAGCTAGCCCATCCGCTACATCATTGGCCACTTTAGGAATCCACTTGAATGAGATATTCAAAGAAGATACCAAGAAGATTGCTTCCTTAATTAGATGAGATAGTCTCCACAGGCCACCATAGCTATTCCACATCCATCCAATTACCATGGCCAAGTCGCCTTCCACCTCAATATTGTGGGATGCTAACCCTTTGGAATGTATTAGCCTCAGCCCAAAGAGTAATGCCTATGATTCCGCAGTGAGTGAATCCCCTTGTCCCAATGAGACCAAGAAGGCTATTATGCATTGTCCTGATGCATCATATAATGTGCCACCTGTACCTGATGGGCTTGGATTACCAATGGAACTTCCGTCAAAGTTCATCTTCAAAGCATTTCCACGTGGGGGCAACCAACATTGTATCACTTGGTGTACTTAAGGGGAGGATTCAATGACTATAGGAAGATTTCTAAGCAAATTGTCCATAGTTACAACTTTGAAACATGATTCCTTCGACGCTCATTGAGCCGACCTAATGGATATACAATCTATCAGTTGGTATGAGGATCACCTTTTATCATGAAATATCCGCCAATTTCTTTCTTCCTGGAGTGTCCATACAATAACAGTAGGCAAATATTGCCATACCATCTTACCCTTTCTAGGTAACCTGCCAACATACCGTTGATTGAACAGTTTCATCATCTACAAAAGAGACCCCAAAACTTTAAAGAAATGCCACCAAATATCCATCACATAGGGACAATGAATGAAAATATGGTTTTCCGAGTCACTATCATGATGGCATAGATGGCATATATGAGGAAGAAGACACCATCCCTTTCATCTTCATTATAGCATATCACATGTATTAATACATTTGTGTGCCACCTCCCAATACAAAGCTTTATACCGAGGTGGACCAAGAGATTTCCAAATGAGTTTTGAAGGAAAGTTAGACGAAGAAGAGGAGAGGTTAGAGTTAAGAGAAAGATTTACAGTCAGATTCCTAAATGATGATGGGGAGAAATGACCACTTGAGGAAAGGGACTAGACTCTAGAATCAGGGGAGGAAGGATCAATAAAAATGTCTGTAAGGGAACAGATTAGTAGAGACATCTCCTCCATTTCAAAATCTTTTAGCCCTCTACGTAGGCCAAGATCCCATGATATGCTCGAGGAAGGAGATGGAGAGGAATAGAAGCAGGAGATTGGTAGACCTTTCCTAGTAGAGATAGAGTAAATCCTTAGAAATTTTGTTGCAAGAGCCTCCTCACCCCACCATTTGTCCTCCCAAAATTTGATTCTATTCCCTCTACCAACATCGTATCTGATAAAGGGGGGAAATCTTGGGTAAATTCTGTCGATGTGCTTCTATGGGCATGTAGTAAGAACCCTTTCACCGAGTTTGACATCCCACCCATTTATATTCAATCCATATTTGGCCGCGATGGTTGAGTGTCACATACTTCCACTTTCCACAGAGAATTTCCATAACCATTTGGCAAGTAATGAATTATTCCGTACAGGTAGGCAATTCAATAGATGGTCCTTTTTGTTTTCCCCTGGTTCCCATAGGAAATCTCTTTGCATTTTTTCAATGGCTTTGACTACTTTAGTTGGGGCTTTAAAGATATACATATAGTAGATTGGCAGATTTGAGAGTGTTGATTTTATCAGTGCTATTTGCCTACCTAATGATAAATAGTTCCTTTTCCATGAACTCAACCTCTTGGACATCTTCTCCAAAACAGGTTGCCAAAAAAAAAAGGGCTCTTGGATTTCCTCCCAAAGGAAGGCCAAGGTATCTAATCGGCCAAACATCCCGTTCACATCCTTGAGACCCTGCATATGATTCTAACTCTCTTCCATCCATATTTAGACTGGCAACTTTGGATTTCTTCATGTTAACTCGTAGGCCAGAAATACGTTCAAAGCTTAGTAGAATCAATCTAAGATTTGCTATGTATTCCTGGGATGCCTCACAAAATAGTATGGTGTCATCTGCGAATTGGAGATGGGACACTAAAAACTAACCTTTTCCCACTTTAAATCCTTTAATCAGGTTTCTTTCCTCTGCTCGCTATATCATTTTGCTTAAGATGTCAACCAAAATTGTGAAGAGGAATGGAGAGAGGGGGTCCCCCCCCTGTCTAAGTCCTTTTTTGGCAGCAAAAAATCCTTTTAAAGTTCCATTTATAAGAATGACATAATGAACCGAGGATATACATCCTTGAATCCATTTTCTCCACCTTTGCCCAAATCCTTTAAGCTCCAATACATAGTCCAAGAAGCCCCAGTTTATGTGGTTGTTTGCTTTTTCCAAGTCCACCTTGCACACAATACCTTTTCTATTCTTGGCTTTCATTTCCTCCACACATTCATTAGCAATGAGTATTTCGTCAAGGATCTGTCTATCTTTAACAAAGGTTCTTTGAGCAGCTGATGTGATTCTTACCATGACTTTGCGCATCCTCTTGGATAAGACTTTTGCTATAATTTTATATGCACTGCTAATCAAGCTTATAAGCCTAAAATCCTTGGAAGTGAGTATACCATCTTTTTTGGGGAAGAGAGCAATGAAGGTAGAGTTCATGCTCATGTTGAGTGTTCCTCTTTCATGGAATTCATTGAATACCAACATTAGGTCATACTTAATCACATCCCAACATGATTTGTAGAATGTCATTGTGAATCCATTCGGGCCTAAGGACTTTTTAGCATCCATTTCCATAATAGACATGTGAATTTCTTCTTCTGAGAAGTTCTTCTCAAGCATCTCAACCTCGGAATTTGAGATAGACTCCCATTCCAATCCATCCACTCTCCTACATGAGTTAGGGGAAGTGGAGTATAGGGTGGTAAAATGTTGAGTGAATGCATTTTCGATCACTTTTGGGTCTTCATGAATATCACCATTCCATGAGATCCTGGAGACTTGCTTTTTGATACGTCTAGCATTGGCCATTTTGTGAAAAAAATTTGTGTTCCCATCGACTTCTTTAAACCACCTGAACTTTGTCTTTTATTTTCATTTAATCTCTTCGTCCCTTAGGGTCTTTTCATATTGGGGTTTGAGCCTTCTTCTTTCATCCCCTTCTTCCAAGTTTAATACTTTATCTTCCTCAATTTTATCCAACAACTCCAAATTCAGGGCAATCTTGTTCTTCTTGTCCTCAATGTTACTGAATACCTCTTTGTTCCATCCCTTTAGCCTTCCTTTTATATGTTGCAGTTTTTTCATGAAGGAGAATCCATGCCATCCGGAAGTATGATTTTCACTCCACCAAGCCTTTACCATATCCTTGAATTGTGGGTGGGATAACCACATATTTTCAAATCTAAATGGGGATGGACCTCTCCTAATAGATAGATGATGTAACATGATAGGAGAGTGATCAGATGCAATTCTTGGCAGTGTACATTGGGAAGGAATTCCAAAGGAAGCTTCCCATTCACGTGTGTAGAGAAATCTATCCAATCTGTTGCAAGATGGGTTCTCTTGGAAATTAGACCATGTAAACCTAGCATTCGCCAGTGGGCAATCAATAAGAGCACAATTATTGATCAATTCATTAAAACCTCTCATTGATCTTGTAGTTCCTGAACCTCCATGCTTCTCCTGTGAAAATTGAATGACATTGAAGTTGCCTCCCAGGCATCGAGGAATGTCCCATATTGCCTGTATATCAGCTAGTTCAAGCCAAAACATCTGCCTTTCATAAGGTCTAACAGGTCCATAGACCGAGGATAAACACCAAATAACCCCATCCTTATTTCTAAACTTGATTGAGAAAGTGTATGCCCTTGGTAGCGTTTCCCGTTCCTTAAATAACTCCTTCCAAATAATGAGTTGTCCACCTAATGCACCAAAGGATGGAAGATAGGCCTAATTCTTGTTTCGAGAACCTCATATGCTCACCCATTTCCGATCCACAACTTCAAGTTTGGTTTCTTGAATCATAACTATATCCACTCTTGCCTTTTTTTTATAGTTTCTTTAATTAGGACCCTTTTTCTAGTACTCCCCAAACCTCTTCCATTCCATGCCAAGATCTTCTTTTAATGCTTCTGTTCCTTGAACCTTTTTCCGGATGGGTCCCTTTCGACCCGAAGTAGTTATCATAGTTGATTCCCGATGACAAGTTGGCCAGTTTGCATCTCCTGACTCTATGTGCTCTATTGTTTTGCATAGGAGTAGATAAAATACTGAGTTTTTTTCCCAAGTTGTCCAATTCAGTCACCACGATTTTATTGTTGGTATCTTGACATTTAAGATTTGTGTTTGAAGGCCCCCACTGTGTCCTGTGCCCCACTTAGTTTCTGATGAGAATGAGGTGTTGTAGGGGAAATGTAGCTACTTTGTCTATTCAGTAATTCTTAGCCCACTTGTAGACATCTCTTCGAAATCATGTTGGACACCCTCTCCATCATTAGATCCATCATAAAACCCATAAGTGCTTTTGGTAATGGTAATGTAGGGGCAGTGCAAAGCACATTAGGTTTACCAATCTCCTACACAGATGTATCTAGAGGGAAACAAACAGAGGACGATGGAGAAATACAATTTTTATTTGAGGGAGTCCGACATTTAGATGATATATGAACATGATTGGAGGAATATGATTGAAGAGGAGAGGATGCATGTATATGGTTGGAAGAGAATGATTGAGGAGAGGGAGAGTTTGGAGTACCTGGAGAGGATAGACCATTCAGTTGAAGCTTTGGTTTTGGGAAGGCTACTCCATCTGGAATTGTACATACAGGAGACGCTGTAACGTCAATTGAAGATATCAGGATGTCCACTACTGGTTGTATTTGAATTTGCGGCACTTCTGCATTCACATCCCCCAAATTAGGATTCGGATCATCAGCAAGAAGAGAGAAAGGCACAATTTCATCGCCTCTAAATATATAGGCTGTCAAATGGGGATGGTCATCTTTTAGTTCGTCAAGCCTTGCATGCTGCCTTGGACATTTGACACTGCCAATACAAGAAGACAAGCAAGACTCTAAATTAAAAGAGTCCTCTTTTGAGCTGTCCTCTCAATCTCTTGATCTTCTACAGAATCGAGGGTTCGATTTGCTAGAAGCAGAAACAGTAGGTGCAGGATCAGGATTGCTGGACTCACTTGTATCTTTAACCCTAGATCCCTAACAATTTAGAGAATCATTGACCATACCCTTTACATTTACACCCTCATCACCGGAAAACATGATGAATTTCGCTAGGATGGAGTTGCCTTGGTCATTGGAAGCATCTATCCTCCTGCTTGTGAACACAGGATCCTTCGATTTTTGGATTGGCCTCCATTCCAAGTTGCCCGTCAGGCTCTCCTCTTCACTATTTGCAGACCCTAATTTCTTCCACTAAGGAGGATCGATGGCCTTAGATTTATCGGCCCTTGAATATCCAATTGGATTTAGATTTGAGCCATCCTCTAGGCCCATTAGCTGAGGCAGGCCTAGGTCTGTTATGGTTTGGGTCAGGGTCCATCCGCCTCCCTCGGGCCCCTATTGGCTCAAGTGGGCCTGTGTTAGTGAGCCCATTCTTTTGACGTAGTTCTTTATATTTGAAATTTGAAACTCCCTCACCCGAGAATTACTCTATAGCTATCGATGAGGGGCCCACAGGTTGAAGATTTTTATGTTTCCTCTTGACACGTTCTAACCACCTTGTACTTCATCTTCTACCTTAGGCAAGACCTGTCGGTCATCTGGATTGACCGGCACTAACGAGAAGAAATCCTCGTCACCAATGAAGGCACAAGGGGTTGACCATTTCGATAGTCGTCACCCATATATTATGGATCGTTCCACCTTCATAGAGATGAATGACATGGGGGATCTCCGCCCTGTTCTTTAGATCCACAAGTATTCTTGCCTTAGTTAGGTCTACTAGTTGGAGGGTTGCCTCTGAGATCTTCAGTAGCCCCCCACAGATCCCCCCAATCACCTTAAACACTGTAGGGTTCCAAAGATGAAACGGGAGTCCACATAAACCCAACCAGAGAGGTGCCATTTGGAGATGGATATGGAAAGTGTTCTAAGTAGCTGGACCGACTCCTCCATGATGAGGACATTGGGTCCAGGCGTGAGTTTCAAGTTTACCAAAGGAGGCACTGGAGGGATGCGGCCATGCTTTAGCTCCATTAGAGTTTTATTTTATTTTATTATGTCTCTTGTTGGAGGAGAACACATGTTGGTGAGGATAGTATGGTCTTTAGTAGTTGATGTAGGGTATTTTCATTATTTCTTGTAGTTGGAGGGCATTTTGGAGAGGAGACATTACACATGGGGTTTTTTGGGCTAGTTTCTATTTTACTATAATTAAACCTAGTTGTGAGAGCCTATTTATTGCTCCCACGACTTGGTCTCTCTGATGATGCAATAAGAATTGAAAATTTTGTCTCTCACGTTTGGGCCTTTTTCTTCCTCTTGCTTGCTTGCAATTGAAGAATCCTAAAACCTTGGAATGGGTCTAGATCTCTACCTAGTTTAATGCTAGTGTTGGAGGTCACTCCCTCCCCTTGGGTTAAAAGTGTCATTCCCTCTCTTCTTTTTATTATTTTCTAGCTCTTTTGCAGGTTTTGTTGTTGTTGAAACTGATATACTTGCAAGAGATTCAACACCGGATCTTCCCCATCAAGTTTTTGAGCATTCCATCACTTTTAGCAGGTGCCTAGGGCTTGGACAATCGGTCCTTAAGTAGTACATCGAAGAACCCTTCAGTTTTAAAAGATATCTCCTGGGTTAAGCAGTACTGGGCGTGAATCTATGTTGTTGGAATGGTTTCACGAGAATGCTCCCTAACTCTAAACAGTAAAAGCTTTGATAGAATGGTCTTCTCCTAGATGTTCCACACTCCCAGACGATCCTATTTGTAGCAATTCCTCATAGAAAATCTTCACCAAGATCAAATCCCATCTGGATTTACTACAGCTCAGGTGTGAAGTCATCTTGTAGGGCAGCTGGTAGGAGATCACACACCAGTCTCACATCTTGGTGTTTTTCATCAGGACAACACTTCCTGTACCTCCTTAATTGTCGGGCAATCCAAGGGGAGGTGTCGAACTGTTCGAAGAACCTAATCTGCGATTGCCATAGTAGATCTCCCTTGGCCTAGGCATGAATATAGCCTGTAGAATGATTTTACGAAATCACTTAATATTCTCCAACGGATAAGTGTTTTCAAGTTTGGACATTCCTAAGGCAGTCTTCACCCTTGGGCGATCCAGCCTGGTAGGTCCCACCTAAGCAATGAAATTTAAAAAAAATATATTCTCCAGGGGTTGGCGCCACTTGCTAAAAGAAAAAAAAATTACAATTTTTTTTGGAAATTCCAAAAAAAAATAATTTTTGGACCTAGAAATTGATCATTGTCAATCACAACATCATCAAAGTGGCCTTCTGCATCAGAATCAGGTACTGTTTCTCCAATTTTGGTTCTCTTTCTGAATTCCCAAATTTTAGGGACTTTTGTCCTTGGTTCTCTTTTCGAATCCCCAAACCTGGACCTGGGTTTCCCTTTTCTTAGCCTAAACTACATTTCCTAAAATATTATGACTGATGAAATACGCCTTTAGATTCATTTTTATTTATTCATACATTTTTTAGGGTAATCCAAACTGCTTCCCTTAAATCTAGTCTAAGTTAGGCACTTTGAAAATTTTCAGTTATAATATTTTGGTCTAAGCTTAAGTCTAATTTTTTTTTCTTTCCCCAAAATAATTCAATAAAAGAAACATCACAATTAGGTCTTTGATTGTTTATTAATTTTGTAATCCCTAATTCCTTTATTGCATATGAGCTTAATTTAAAGAATTGTCTGAATTAACATGTGAACTTGTGAGTAAGAATCTTGGTTATTTTTCTTTATTACTTTATCAATTTTATTTCCATCTCCTGAGCACACACTCACTATCTTACATGCATGCTGCATCACTATTTCATAGATTTCCTTTCCAAGGAATACGAAAAGAGTTCGTTACATATTAAGTTGCATTTTAGATGGTAGATCAAGGCAATTTTTTTTTTTACCAATGATCATGTTACCAATAGGAAGAAAGTTCTTTCGAAATATGTGCTTTATGTGTGCTGCTTCTTAAAAGCCTTTGTCCTTGCTCCCCACCTCAAGAATGGTTGACCGTTTTGTAAATTTGTGTGCTAGCATGTTTGGCTTTTAAGTCAAGAGGTAGAGTTTTGTGGGAGATTCTATCTCTTCCTTTTTTTTGGAGTGTGTGGGACCAACATAATTGCCTTATATTCTAAGAAAAGTTAGAATGGTGTTGAGCATTTATGAAATTAGTTCTAGGACTATCTAGTGGTGTCTTAAAGGATTTTTGAGGACTTAGCTTCACAAATTTTGTCATGGGTGAAAAACGTTTTTTGTTTTTGTTTTTGAATGGTAAACAATTTATTTATAGAGCAAAAGAACAAAGGAATACAAATTCACCAAGCTGGTTCTTCAAAGGGCATTAGAAGGAAGATCCCTTTTGATGGTTGCCTTTTACTAATCCCAGCTTGGTAGGGAGTGGTAACATCTTCAGTGATGAAAAGGAACCGTTTTTGACAAAATTTCTTTATAGTGGGTGTTAAAGATTTGAGTGAAGCAGAAGCTTCCATGCAGTTTGCCAGAGATTGAAATTTATCAAGTTTAATATGGAAGCCTTCTAGGGCTCAAAAGACGTATGATTCAGTGAGCAAGATGAGTAGCACTGCTGTCCTTTTATTGCTTTCTGTTTTTTGATTTTGCGTCTGTATTCTATGAAGTTTTATTGCATGGTTTCTCTTTCCATGGGAAAGAGAATTTGGTTTTCCCAAATTGTCTGCTGAACTTTTGGCAATTTGAGAACTTCAATGAAGGCTCATGCAACTTAAATGCCATTTTTGGCATGTTGCTCTAGTGGTGGTTACATAATCCTTGTATTTTTTGTTTTAATCACCTTAGTTATGATGCTCCACAGGCTGATTACTTGACCGCATATGACCATTATCAACTCTTTGTACAACTTCTCTGAATTTTCTTTTAACTGGCATCTATTTGTCACCAAAAAAAAAAAAAAAATCTTGCAGTTCTTTTGGGTGGAATTTGATATTTTTATATCTTATGCTCGTAATATGTATATGGTAAAAGATTTTGAAATGGTTTATCCTAATATATGGTTTGCTTTGTTAAGGTTGTTGGCTCAATTGATCAAATGGAAGTTGATGATGCTGTCAAATCTGACACCGGGTCTGTCCCAGATTCTAAAAATATCGTCAGACCTTTCGAGTCAGACAAAAGCAAGACAAAGCGCAAATTGTATGTCGGATCTCAAGCTTTAGGATACCGCCGGGATGATATGGAGGTCAAATTGTTGAACGTTCAGTGTTATTTTCTCTGATTGAGATTGATGGAAACTATTTTTGTTGGTTTTTCCCTGTAAGGATTTTTTTGGGGGTTCTTTCATTCAGGTGCTGTCACCTATGAAGGACGGAGTAGTTGTTGACTGGGATGTAGTTGACAACATATGGGACCATGCCTTAAGGTGATAACTAGTTATCTATAGTACTGAAATTTATTGATTGTGTTTGCCTTGTTTCCTTTTGGTTTTTCTTGATTTGTTGGGGTATTGTTACTTTCTAGTGAAATTATGGCTTGCACAGCATTAGATATAGATAATTATACACTTGGTTTTGTGTGAAAATAATTCTATTGTGCATTTTTGGAGCACAAATAAACAATTGTCTTGTTGGTACACTGATATCGTGGAATCCAAGCCACTTATGCCTCTGGTTAGAGGCACTAATCTTGAGGTTAAGGAACTTGTCTATTCATAGAGATTTAATTGTCAATCTACCTACATTCTCGAACACACAACCTCTTAAATGCAATGCGGTCCGTCAACCCCCCCCCCCCCCCCAACTCTTCAATTAAGCTAGAACAACATAGAATACAGCTCTACATAATAGAGTATGAAAAAACATACAGAAAAACACAACAGATTACAGCTCTACTCCATAGCTTTATATTGAAAAATATGAAAAAATTATGATTTACAGGAAAACACAATAGAGTACAGTGAAACATGTACCATGTGTTTCAATATGTTCTACCATATTTTAAATAAATAAAAGTTATATATATTTTTTGTATAAATTTACCAGATTACACTAGTATGTAGAGTTTGGAGGGTAGTACCAGATAAAAAAGCAAACCAAACCATTAATTTTTCAATTTGTTTTAAAATTTCAGAAAAATAATAAACATTTTTTTTTTTTTTGACTCTGTTTAAGTGTAGATTAGGCATAGACACGTGACATAAATAATGTACTCTAAACGGAGGTGTGTTTTGGGACTTATTAAAGTTCTCGTCTAAAAATGGGGTTTCAGCTTTGATCCTTTGATCTAGTGCCAAATCTTTTTTCTTGATGCAAATGGACTAAAATGTAGTCCTAAAATTACTAAGTAGTGGCAAGATTTGATATTTTTGAACAGAAAATAGATTTTGGAGGTTTTTTTTAAGCATGGACAAAATGAGGTGTTCGATGTTGATACAGTCTCAACATGAAACTGACATGTATTCTAAAAGGGTTTGTTTGTATACACAATTTCTCATTTATTGACTGCTTCACACTGGGTAAATAAATGATTGGCGTTTTCCTCTGTCATGCCATAAAGCACACATTTGTTTGCCAGCTGAAAACCTTTTTTCTTCAAATTGTAAATAGTTAACGGTTTGTTTAGCATCGCTAGCCATGTAAACACTTCCATGCGGCTGGACTAGTTTGAGTTTCTATTTAGGTGTTTTGGGTTTAAAATTTTGTTTGGCAATTGTCAGTTTTGGGTTAATCTTGTTGAGTTTCCCGTTAGTCAGTTTAGGGGTTCTGTTTTTGAAAGGTTATTCCATCACCTTTCTAACGAGTTTAATATCTTACAAATCCAATGTGATTTGGGTTTGTTATGGCCGATATATCGACAATATATACAGGAATTACCAATTTTATAGTTTATTTTTGTTAGGAAGTCTAATAGTTGGATTTGTAATAGAATGTGAAGGCTATAAATTTGATGTACTCATGTTTCTGAAAGGAACTAGTGAATAAAGATTATTGAAGAGCCTTGCTGCAACTTTTCTTTGGAATGTGTGGTTCCTAAGTTGGACCAGTGTGATTCTAGTTGATTATCTTCTTCTTCGTTTTTCTAGTTATTTTAATACAGGATTTTTTGTTACAGAGCTTACAAACAACCTAATCTCAGTCAAGCTTCTAACCCTAGTTATCATTCCTAAATCTTTGTTCCTAGATTTATATTAGTTCCTAATGAATTTCAACTAATTTCTTCACAACCAATTCCCTAGGATCTCTCAACCAAACCTTTCCTTCTTAGTTTCAACCTAGAACAGTCCTTAATTTTGATTTCTCAATCTTCTCCCTTAAAATTCCATTAAAACACAGTTATTTCTCATATCCTTAACCTTACCATCAAACCTTGTTTCTGAACCTAAATCATATGCCCACCAAGGTTCTTAATTTTCACACTCCTACATCTCTTTTGTCTACCGCTTCCCCTATCTCCTCTCTTCCTCCCAAGGTCAGAATACCATTTAGTTGATCTATGCCTGTTTGAACAGCCTTAGTTAACCCTGTCTTTCTTTGATAAGAATTAATACGATCTTTATAAGGTTCCTTCTCCGAATGAAATTCAATGGGGTCTATAGAGACCATGTCTTCATCCATAGGAGGATCCCAAGTGTTAGGATCAATCGAAAGTTCGATTCTATTGGGTGCATTTAGAGGTGGGCATGGGCTAAGCCATGGTAGGTCCGGGCCCAGGCCTTCTATATTTGGCTTCGGGCTCGAGCTAGGCATAGGCCCAAAATTTTGTTAATATTTAGGCCCAAGACTGGCTCTATTGATTTCATCGGGCTGACCTATGTATTTCACAAAACATTAATATTGATATTGAGGTTCAAACTTAAGACCTACTATATAATATGATAATGCTCTAACTAGTTGAGTTATAAGATTTTATTAGTTTTTAAAAACTTAGAAAACTAGATATTTAAATTTTAAGAATTGTTTACTATAAAAAGTCATTGATTTCACAAAGAGTCAAACCCAAGACTTTTTGCAAAAAAACTTTTTTACCAACTGACCTATGACACAGTGATGGTTTTAAACGACTTAATAAATCATATATAATACATATATATATTATATATATACAAGTTCGGGCCTCGGGCTAGGCCTAGCTTGGGCCAGTCTTTTTCAGGCCAATTTTTGGGCCGGGTTGGGCTAGGTTCGGGCTGGCCCCAGTCCATACTCACCCCTAGGTGCATTTGTCATGTTCATGTACCTAAGTCTGATCGCTCTAAATTAAACCCTAAGGCTTATAAGTGTATCTTCTTTGTGTATGCTTCGAATTAGTAGGGATAAAAATATTATCATCCCTTTACTCGGAGATCCATTGTCTCTATGGATGTTACCTTTCATGAGATTGTCTCATTCTTTTTTCCTAGTTAGCCTCATCTTTAGGGGGAACATCGTAGTAGAGGAGACGATGAGGCGATTCTTCCTCTTCCTGTCCTTCCGTATCTTTTGATGTTGACGGTTGTCATAGCCAAGGAGAGACAGAGCAAGTTGTTCAAAATGAGGACTTAGTGGCAACCCAACAAAAAGCTTGGGTGAAAGACTTTATTAAAGTGTTTGTTCGGCGAAAGAAAAGAGTTGCCCTTGAATTTCATGTGCCTCTTCAACCAGTTGCTTTGCCTCCAAGTAATGTCTCACGTATGCTCTATGATGATTTTCATATTCCTATTGTTGTTAGAAAGGGTACTCGTTCATATACCCAACATTCAATTGCTAATCATGTGTATTATAATTCTCTTTCCCCTAAGTTTTGGGCCTTTTCCATGTTTTTTGTCCTCTGTTTCATTCCTTGTTGTGTATCTCAAGTTTTATCTCAACCTTAGTGGAGAAGAGCAATGGAGGAGGAAATGTAGACCTTTTGAAAAGAACAATACATGGGATGTTGTAGGCCTCCTAAGAAGAAAGGAGCCGGTGGGATGCAGGTGGGTATTCTTTGTGAAGCTGCAACCTAATGGCATTGTTGAACAATATAAGGTCAGATCGGTAGCCAATGACTAAACTCAGATTTATGGGATTGATTATCAAAAGACCTTGCCCATGTAGCAAAGATAGATTCTGTTTGTATTTTGATCTTAGCTACTGCTAATCGAGGATGGCCCTTGCTTCAATTTGATGCAAAAAGTGCCTTTTTTCATGGAGACCTAGAAGATGAAGTTTATATGAGGTTACCTTCTGGTTTTCAGCTGCCTATCGGCAAAGGGAAAGTTTGCAAACTTAGGAAAATTCTCTATGGCCTTAAGCAGCCCCCTGGAGCTTGATTTGAAAGATTTCATGGTGCCATGCTAAAAAATGGATACAGACAGTGTTAGGCGGATCATACTCTATTTGTCAATCACCAGAAAGGAAAGGTGACAACCCTCATCATTTATGTAGATGATATTGTTGTTATACATAATGATCAATGTGAGATCAACAGCTTGAAAAACTTTCTTGGCAAGGAGTTTGAGATTATAAAGATTTGGGGGGCGTTTGGTTCGGATTCTAGAATTTGATTCTAGGGCATAATCAATTCTGGGTTATATAATTGCGTTTGGTTCGGATTCTATAATTCAATTTTGGGTAACTAAAATCAGAATTAGGCCTAAAATCAGAATCAATGTGTAGATGGATTCTGCTAATTTTGATTTTTGGGGTAATGAATCGTAAGCTCACGCCCTTCATTTTTGCTCTAAGTCGACAAAAGAAACGAAAGGGGCATACCCCAAAACAACTCATTATTGTCTTCTTCTACTACCTAATCATCATCATCACGTTCTTCTTCTTCCTCCTCCTCTGCACCTGAGTTCAACTACCGTTTTCTCATCAACTTTGCCCTTAACAGGATCGTTGGGGAGGCCAAAGCATACAAGGTAAAGGTCTCCACTATTTCTTCCTCATCCTTATTAATTGGGCTGAAGGCAACCTACCTCATGGACCATTCGGGGCTGCTAACTTGCTGCTGCAAAAACTAACGATCTCCAAATCAAAATGTAGAAGTAAGAAGAAGAAAAAGAGAATAACCAAATACTAATGACTAACCACTCCCTGTTTGGATTTCTTTGCACCACTGATTTGGGTGTTTCAATTCCATTGGATCTATCATGCAACTTTTTTGCATCTAGCAAAGGTGGCGAGATGGATTTGTAGTTTTGCTTCTTCCTAGCAGCACATTCCAGCATAGTTACTTACAATTTAATGAGAGCTTTGCAATGGGGGCATGTCTGAGTGGGAGAGAAAGTGTTGCAGGTCGTGGGGTTGGGGGTTGGGTGAATGGAAGAAGAGAGGAAAGCTTATAGTTGGTGGGTTGGTATGCAATCTGGGTTGGACAGAAGATTGCCCACCAAGTGTTTGATGTATTGTTTGTTGTACAATTCAGCTTTCAAAATCAAAACAACCAAATGAGATTCTAGATTTTAATAATCCGATTCTATAATCTGATTAGGGGAATCCATAATCAGAATTAATAATCGGATTCTAGAATCCAAACCAAACACTCCCTTGGTTTCTCTTAGATACTTTCTTGGAATTGAACTTGCTAGATCCATGGATGGTTTTTCTATCTCAGCATAAGTGTGTATTAGACCTCTTCCAAGATTCTGGGATGCTAGGGTGTAAACCTTATGAAACTCCCATTGAGTCTAATCACTGCCTGCAAACAGATGAGGAACACCGGCTTATTGACATTGGTCGTTTTACTGGTAGGGAAACTTATAACTAACTAGACTAGACATTTTTTATGTAGTTGGAGTTGTTAGTCAATTTATGCATGCCCCTATGACAAAGCATGTTGAGGCAACATATTTCATTAGGGGTAGAGGTGGGGTTCTGTTGTGGTGGGTTAAGTAGAGGGTAAAACAGGGTTTTAATCATTCAAAATTTTGGCCAGGGGTATTTCTGGAAATTCTGTCCAGAATATGTGAAATGTCCGAATTTCCATTGGTCGTATGCCAAAAATGTATGAAATTTTAGGTGTAGATTCTTATATATGCCAAGGACTTATGTTCAAAATTTCATCAGATTTGGATGAGTTTTGATTTACCAAATCATATAAATAACAATCCAGGTAGTACTTTTATTCACAGTAGACCTAAATTTAATTATAGAATTCTCTAATTAAAGACTGATTTTACAGGGTTTTGAGCTGGGGTTTGAGGGTTTTGATTGAGTATAGTTAGGGAAACAAAATAGGGCTGTCAATCTAGCCGGGTTGGGCCAGTCAGGGATCAACCCAAGCCCAGCTTGAAGTATAAAACCTCAGCCCGAACCCGAACTAAGTCCGGGCCCCTCTGCTCAACCCTGACCCATTGTAATTATTTGGACTTCAGGCCGAGGGCAGCCCGAAATGGAGTGGAGACATATAAATACAAAAATGTTATGCTCTTAACCACTCCGCCAAAATACAACAACAACAACAAACAACCTTATCCCAACTATTTGGGGTCGGCTACACGAATCTTGTTCCACCATTCCACTCTGTTTAGGGCCATATCTGTCGTTAAATTATAAGCTGCCATGTCCCTCCTTACTACCTGCAGCCAAGTCAATTTTAGCCTTCCTCTAGTCCTAGCACCTTCAACTTGTATTGT
>JAOXJP010167866.1:0-12743 GCA_025762735.1 Platanus orientalis
TATATAAAGTCTAAACTACCTTTAGCACAAAATGCCTTATAAAAAACTTAACCCATCCCTTAAACTATTAAAATAGCGAGTGAAAAGCGTGAAATTCACTAAAAAGATTCTACATTTGGTTATACATTTTGACTAAAAATATACATATTGCTATAGTCACAAGCTAAAAGTAACTAATGACTATAACATTAGGTATAATTTTAAAATTATTTTTTTATTCTGTTTTATTTTACAATCAGCAACATTTGTAAATATCTCTAAAAGTTGTCAGTTAGTAAATAATATTTAAACGTATTGTTTTAAAAATTTATCTAAAATAGAGAGTGGGATATATGGTTTTATGTAAAAAAGTTATCTAAAATAGAAAAAATACAATTTTTAAGAGGCAAAATAGATAAAATATACCTAACCAGATGTAAATGCTCTTATAATGAATTTGGTTTTCATTCAACCAACCCAAGAGGTTTTGTGTTCCTCCACTGGGGTTGGGTGACAACACATCAGCACCAAATTAAGGGGCATAAATCACTTTTTGGTGCTGATATGCCTGCACCGCCCCCCCTCCCTACCCCCAGTGGAGAGGTTAGCATAAATAAGGGAGGCAGACACAATCCACTGTGCAATGGACCCATTTTTGGTTTAACCAAGGCCACCCGACTGGTTTGGCCCAGGTCAAAACCTATTGTATGACAGCGATGATACCCCTACTGCTACTAACCCCAAAGGATTAAGTACAAACGCCTTGGGTCAATCGAGGTTAGTACGGCATAAGAAGCCAACACATCAGCACCAAAAAGTGAAAAGCATCCCTCAAAATGTATAAATCACTTTTTGACCTTGATGCATTCGCCCTTGATGTCATACTAACCTAGGTCACTATGATGGTCTACCAAATGTCCAGTGGTCAATTCCAATTTAATAATACGGAAACATATTTAAAATAATATTACTAAGTATAGTATTAATAACAGATCTTGGAACCAAGTTGGTCCAACAAATTTTTTATTTTATTTAACAGTTATTATTCAATAAAAAATTAATTGTGAGAACCCAATTATATGTACATTAATCAATCCTTATTTGCAACTTTACGGAGAGTACATGTAGCTTGAATATGTTAGGTATTTTAAATATTTGAAGGTTTGATCAATCAAACAAAATGTGATTTTGGGTATGTGATTTACAAAAGAAAGTTTGATTGACCGGATATAACGTAATTCTGACTATGAGAACTTTCAATCAATCAAGAATGTAATTCTCTGAATTGTCCAAACTGGAAAACAAAACTCTCTAAGCCGACAATGCACTATACTTCACACAAAAAGATGCTTAATGTATTTATAGACATCGGTAAACGACTAATTCAATTGGAAAGATGTCTAAGATGTCTACAAACATTTTTCAAAATATCTATAAAAAAATAGACATTTTCAAAAACAGTTATATGAAATCTATAAAACCCTAAGTGTTTCACACATTCAATATATTTGAAAAGTCACTCTCTTCTCAGCTTTCTTTACTATTCTGTGTATTAAGATTTTGGAGCATTTTTTAAGATAATTAGTGTTCGGAAAGTGACTTAAGATAGTACCTTAATTCACTTAATTGCAGTATCACTGTGTTAATTGTACTCTTGGGGTCTTCCTTACCTGAAGCATGTTCCTGACACATAATGGAGGCAAGTAAAGACTTGAAGAAAACATTTTAATGTGCTTTAGACTAATGTATTGCAAACTTGTTTGTTTCACTTATTTCTTTTATTTATGTGGCCATTTTGATACTATTTTTTCCAACAATAATAATACTAACATACTCAGGACACCCCACTTTGGCAAAAAAAAAAAAAATGATTTAACTTCATCATTCAATTAAACTGTTGAAAAAAAAATTCATAATCATAGTTTCCATACCTTTAGGAAGGCTTTTAGAACTCTCCAGTGTTCAACTTAAATGTCCTTTCAGAGCCATCTTCAGCTGTTTCTTGCTTATCACAATTATCTATTTAATCCATGACTCACGATGTTATTCTTTATGGGGTTAGTTAAAAAGAAACAAGGTCTTCAGGTAATATTCTTGGAAATGGTGTAATGCGTTAGCCCAATATCATTTGTAGAGCCAAGACATTCATAGTTAGAACAGTATTTCAGTTATGTGCTGGCATATGCATGGTTACTAAATAAAAAGGTGATCCATTTTCAATCCGACAGTAGTTGGCTCTATAGTCTATACTGCATATGGCTGTAGTGATTGTCATGCACAAATTCAAATTGGCAGAGAATGGATTTGGTAATATCTTTGTAGACATAAAGCAGTCACAGTTGGGATGAGTTTGTGCGTTTCATTTATATGACTGGAATATAGATGGTTACTACATGACAAGGCAATCTATTTTCAATGACACGGTGCTCGACTCAATTCCAACCTAAGGTATGGGTATTGCAATGCAGAAAACCTTCAAAGAGTACATTTGATAAAACCTAACTATCAATGAGTACGAAGAAAATGTTCTGTGATGAAAAAGTCTGTAGTGTGTATGGTGAATGATAAGCTTACATGTTGTGTTTGGGGTTTAAAACATCCAAAAAATGTTCAGATGAAAAAGTACAATTTATAAAAGAGACCAAATTCTAAAATCCATTATGTGTCAATCAATGGCATGCTTAAAGAGGTTTGTGTCAAAACAGACAATCATTCTCCGAGTGGTTAAGCATTTTGCATAATTGTGTGATTCTTGAGATATTATGTAACTACTCAACCAGGATTTAACCAACTTATTTGTCCAAGAAGATCGTATACAAATTATCACTAAACAGTAATATGGGTATGGGTACTTCCTCATTTTATAAAGGGTGAGCCTATTGGCACCCCAAAAAATCCTCACCACACCCCCCATTTTCTATTCAATATTTTGCCCCTCCCCAAATTACCCCTCATCCCTCCTCCCTCTCCTGCATTCTCTCCCTCTCTCTTCTTCTCTCTCCCACTCCGGCATTCTCTCTCTCTCTCTCTCTCTCCCTTATTTTTTTTTTTTTTTTTTTTGGCATGACCGTTCAGAGGTGCAGGTCCGGGCAGAGCCCCCCCTGCTCGGACATGAAGGTCCGAACTGGTGGGCACTTGCACGGTTGGACCTCCACATCAGAGCAAGGGGGGCTCTGCCCGGACCTGTACCACCGAACGCCCATGCAAAAAAAAAAAAAAAAACAGAAGAAGGAGAGAGAGGGAGAGAGAGAGGAAGAGGGAGGGAGAGAGAGAAAGAAGAACAGAGAGGGGAAGGGAGGAAGAGAGAGGGAGGGAGCCTGGACCTGCACCTCCGAACGGCCACACAAATAAGGGGAAGTGAGAGGAAGAGAGAGAGAGAGAAAGAATGTGGGAGAGGAAGGAGAGAATGCAGGAGAGGGAGGGAGAGGAGAGAGAGCGTTGCCAGAGAGAGGGAGAGACGTCAGGGAGAGAGAGGGAGGAGGGAGGAGGGAGGAGGGGTATTTTGGGGTGGGGGTAAAAAAGAAAAAATAATTGCGGGGGGGGTGTGTGGTGAGGATTTGTGGGGGTGCCAATAGTGCCGCTCCCTTTATAAATTGGTCCTTAGGAAAAGAGAGAAGTGGCCCTTTCGTGTGATAATCATCGTCTTTTAGTTAAAAATGAGGGTCCTCTGTCTTTAACTGGGAAGGGAGACTTAGGGGGTGCCGGAATCCCTCCCTTTTATATTTATATAAAAATACATACATTTGCCTAGGCAAGAAATCTTAGGTGATCCAGGGACCTTCTACATGAAAGCTGAAGTGGTGGCTTAAAACATTTTCAGTCATATCACACTCTCTTCTTGTGGTAAGAGTTTCAGACCAACTAGCCAGCAGCTTGTGGCTAAAAAAGCCTGCTCTCTTGGGTTCTCTTTCATTATAAAAAAATTGCAAATTCAATGGATAGTGCAACAAGATCTACAACTACCATGAAAAAAAATGAAAAAAGAAAAAAAGTAAAACACTGAACACATGGCCTATCCAAATTGTTGTCCATCTAATGGACAGTGGAAAACCAATTCCGTATAAAATAATAGAGTTAAAACCAATTTATTCTACTCTCTTGACATCCACTGCAAAATGAGACTCAGAAAGCAACATGGGAAGCTTGGCATGACGAAACTTCAACCAAGATGGCTGGATGTCCTTAGTAAACAAATCTAAAGTTTAATTTCTACCTAAAAGAAAAAATAGTACAAAGAGAAGAACCTACCAGTTCTGGCACAAAGAACCGGCTCGTCACAAAGAACCGGCTCGTCAACAGGGTACAGGGGCTAACGTGTCACAAATGATGGTGTGTGAGTGAAGATCTACACTTACACATCATGAAGAAAGACAATATTACCAGCAGTATGGCTCTATACTTGGTTAAGAGATTTCGCTAAAGTAAAGAGTAATGAATGCAATGGAATTTGTATAGGGTCCATCCCATCACGTCTTACCAAACATGGATTAGGTGAGTTGGTCTCTGCTGTGTATCATGAACGGCCAGAGTTCGACCTTTGACCTCATACGGTGCTTCATGGTTGTTGATAAGGCACTTGACCTATGCACCAAGTGTTAAGAGTCCAAGATTACCACAAAAATGTTATTAATTGGCTACCAAAAAGATTTCTAACTTCTATGCTGAATACCATCAGAAAAAGAAACAGAAATACACAAAGAATAGAGAACTCCTACACAGTGAATTCCTGGTTGGGGAACTTCAAAAATAATATTTATATAAAATCATTCCAAGAATATTTTGGATGTATAAATTAGACTAACCAATTTTCATAGTAACATTTTTCTATATGGTCCAAATGGCCATGCAACAGTTTTGGTGGCAGCAGTCATGGAGGCAGAGATGGACTTACAGCCTTGCCAGATTTCTCCGCCCAGGTGGTGTGTAGGCATTGCCAGATCTTCCTGTCAAGGTAAGACGGTTGAGAAAGGAGAAGAGAATCAAGATTAGAGCTTGATAAAATGTTCACTTTCTGTTTCTTTTCCCTCATTTTCTCTACTTTAAGGCGGATATCAAGAGACAAAATTGGAAATGTGGGAGCAATTTTCTCTTCTATTTTGGTTTCTATTAACAGCCAAATGGTAGAAACTAGGTTTCCACCTTAATTTCTGTTCTTCCCTCATTTACGGGAAAGGGACTAATCCTGTACTTGCACTTCAGACATCCCTCACAGATTCCAGCCTTTAATCGTTTTGATCTAATTTCACTTTCTCGTGCCAGCTCTTTGCAGAGGACATTTTCTCTGTCAAAATCCCACCCTCCGGCCTTGCACAGACATCTCATGGCATCTTAAGTACCTACAGAATGCTAGTGTCAAATAAGCAACTTTAAGTCTTACCAAGAAAATTTAGAAGGAACAAGATCAACTTCATGAAATCAATGTTTACCTAGTATTCAAAGCCGTCATAGCTGCATCATGCCACATGCACTTGCTACCTAACAAGTAGGGTCTTCAGGTTGCACCAGGATCATTTCTGTCATGCTTCCTTCCAATTCATCCTCGATCTCAGCAAAGCTTTTCAAGAATTCAAGTACTTATTTTATCCCTAGCACACATAATTATACTTATAAAAGCTCACTAAAAGCTGTTGGTTCAGCACTCCATTTCGCACATGACACCCATAAATTACACAAGGCAACTCCTAGGACATTGATCAAGCCATAGAGAGTTTTCTCTGAACAAAGAGAACTGGTACATGCTTCATAAAAAAGCTGGTCATTCTGTCATCTGCCCCAAGTTGCTATGCCTCTTCTTCACCCATCCTCTGCTTCACAAATCATGTGAGATGGGCCAATGATCTCATCACATATCATTGCTTGTGGCAGTCACTCCTTGCAAATGACTTCTTTTTCTGCTTCATTTCCTCCATTAACTATTTCACAAAACTTGTAACATGAAACAAGCACTTTACAATCAACAGAAACATTTCAAAAAACATATATACACATGTTTATCTGTTTTTTTTTTTTTTTTTTTTATTTACAAATGCCATTTAAATACAAATTTGAGCCTCATTTGTCCCACTTACCAAAATTGCTCACCCCAAACAATCATTAGCCCCAACCGGGAAAAAAAAGGAAGGAAAAGAGAATCGAAATACAAGTTGCTCTCCAATGCAAAGAATCTCCCAACAGGCATAATACAACAGCACCAGCCAAAGGTATGACCTTTTGGTTTTCCAGATTCATGGTTAGATTTGACCCGTGTGCCACATGATTATTTGAGTTTTAGAAGCATGCTCACCACAATGGTGCATATGTGTACCATGTGAGTCAAGTTAAAACCTGCACACAAACCACAAAACAGATCATCTACTACAGGATCCTATGAACAAAAGTAACATAAGAATATGTCATATGATGGGGAGATGTTTCAAGAAAAGAATAGCATAACAGAATGTAAGACAAAAAACATTCGTCTAGGCAAGAGTCACACCAAATACCATCCTGCCTCAAAGGGAGGATTATCAAATTACTCAAAAGCTACTCTGACAACATGTTTCGTGGGCTTCAAAATATGGGGGTGGTACCTTGAATTGTCTCTAAATAATCAACCAAAAAGGTGTATTGTTTTGCCAATGTTCAACCGCTGCATATGGCAGGATCCATGGTTTTCAAACTGCTACAAACATATAAGATGATCTTTTACCTCATTATCTTTGCTCATGAAAGTTGGAGGACAAATTTCAAGACAGTCTGCCATTATGATTTGAAGGAGAAACCGAGGACACTAGCAGTGGTCTCTTCACAAATGGATGATCCAAGAGCTGAGCAGCAGTTGGCCGTTTGTCTGGTAACACCTGTAAGCATTGAAGGATGAAATCTTGTGCATCTCTTGATAGGGAATTAGGAACGGGTGGTGGTTTTCCCCTGCCAATCTTAAATAAAGCTTGCATCTGTCATGTCAGAGAGAAATAGCTGTAAACTCCAAACAAACATCTGAAGTTGGTGCACCATGCCATCTTTATGAATGACTGATGGTGCAAGACATTCATCAACCTATAGAATGGAACATGTGGACTTGGCTTTTTTTTTTAATTTTTTGAAAGATAAGATAATATATTAAAGAAAAGAAAAGAAGGAGCGGTACATCAGTATGAGAAATGCTAAGAAGAAACTTCAAGAAAAAAGAGACTAGCTAGAAAGAGATGAACATATATCGATCCCAATCGAAAATCCAACATCCATATGGGGGTTTGTCTCTAGCAGAAGACCCATATATCCAATTGTATATTCTTTGAAAGTGCATCATCCAGCACTTTTCGGGGCTGTTTTTCATAATGTTCCACAATTCTCGGCCCTTGATGCTCCACTCTCTATTTTTCTGGTAAGGCCAGCATTCTAACACTTGATAGACTAATTCCGGTTGAACCCAAGTGACACCAAGTCTAGATAGAAAGTAGTTCCACATAGGCATCACCCAATGACAGTGTAGGAATAAGTGAGAAGAGGATTCGGCTGCCGATAAGCATAGACAAAACCTGTTGGGAATTATTAAACCCCTCTGAATCAAGTTATCAAAACTTGGGGCACGGTCCCACCAAAGTTTCCAAACAAAGAAGGAAACTTTAAGCTGAATTTGGTGATTCCAAATGCTTGTCTCAGAGAGGGACTTCTGACTTTGTGTGCTGATGATCTCGTACATTGATTTAATGGTGAAGCCTTTCTCTTTATTCAGCCTCCAAACTATTTCATCCTCCTCCGGATGAAAGACAATTTTTTTTTTCTTTTGGATAAATGACTAATAATTTTATTAGAAAAAAATGGGATGATTACATGCTAGAGATACAACAACAAGAGAACCACCACTACACAATCTTCCAGAATGTCACTACCAATAAAGACAGAAGACAATCCGACCCCTCAATTGGCAAGCTTATCGGCCAATACATTTTTGATCCCATGGAACATGAACAAGGAGAAATTCCATGGCCAGCAATTCCCTAATCTCATACACATAGTAAGCAAACTTCCATGAACCATCCCCATCTCCTTTTCCCCAACCAATTCCCTAATCTCATACACGTGGACTTGGCTGAAAGATATTTTATTTCAATACATACAAAGGAACTGTATATGATGGCTGGATTCAGCATAAAATGTCAAAAACAATGGTTACAGTGAATCAAAAAAAGATTAAACCACTTGTTTGGGCACTAAATCAAATTTTCTTTTAAAAAATTCACTTGTTGGGTCCTAATCATGTGTTTTTTCTTAGGAAATTTAAACAAACACATGGCAGAGATGGATGGAAGTGTTAAAACACACTAGAAGAATCTTTGACAGAATCTCAAACCCCCTTCTGAGATTGTGGATTCTATGCTTTTTCGAAGTGGCTTCTTGGGTTATGGCTTCAAAAGAATTCAATGGTTTCTCCACCAATGACATTACCAGGGACTGGCATACTTGTATTCTTCTATCTTGATAGTTTTGTTTTGTGTTCTCCTCCCCCCCACCCCCACAATCCCCCCCTTAAGTCCGGAAATAGAAAGGTTGTAGTTAGACAAGATAATGTTGCTCATATGGAGGGAGAGATTGAAGTGGATGTTGCCCATAGAATTAGAGCGAGATAAATAAGTGGAGAGGTTTATAGTACTTTGTGATCAATGCATACCATTAAAATTAAAAGAAAAAAATTTATTAAGACAGCTATAAGACCAGCTACGCTTTATGGATAATAATGTTGGTCAATCAAGATGATGCATACATGGAATGAGTGTAGCTAAGATAAGGATGTTGAGATGAATCAATGACAAGACTAGAAAGATAGGCTCATATGAATGCATTCACATGAACTTACAGGTACCACCAGCACCAATAGGTGAGAAGATGAGGAAAAGTCGATTGAGATGGTTTGGTCATGTGCAACAAAGGCCAAAAACTACACTAGTGAGAAGAAGTAATATCATGCAAATTGAAAGCTCTAGAAGGACAAGGGAAAAACCAAAAAGTAAATTGGACAAAGAAACGAGAAAAGACATGAGCTAGCAATTTGACGGAAGATATGTTCCTATATATAGTGGAATGAAGGGACAGGATTCATGTACCCGACCCCAAGTAGTTGGAAAAAGTCTTTGTTGAGTAGTTCAATTGAGTGGTGAGACAAGCTGATATATGCGAAAATTATGCAATAGTATTTGAAAAGAAGAGATATAAGATAAATAAATATTTATCTGAATAATAAGTACCAACATATATCTGATAAAAGTAAAACATGGAGTCCAACACTGCTGACTTCCAGAAAACAGAATCTCCTTATTAAACAGGCTCTTTCTCAGCCGCATCTACTGCAAGCTACCATACAATAGTGAAAGAAAAGAGCTCATCTGTTTCACCCTCAACCATGAGAGAGAACAGTGTCTGGTAAAGTAAGATAATAGATCCACTAAAAATGCAGTGACAGGTCAGACGAATCAGTTTGAACTTTCAAACCAGCATTACCTGGCTCTTCTTCTTTTGACCCACCTAAGAGATTACCTAGGTCCAAAGTCAACAATTGATTTCCACTTGTAATTTTTCAGTATGTATTTGAACAGAGTGATAATTAAAATTCCACTCAAGCTCCGAAAAGTTCAAAAGCGAAATCTGATCATGTGGATTTTTGGCAGAAGTTATATATTAGGTGGGACCCATTCCATTGAGGGTCTCAACCTCTGAACATGATACACATGGTGATTAGGGGTGCCCAAGGCTCATCTACAGGTCCGATGGCCACAGACCCAAGATGCTCCCTATAAATATTGTCATACTACTATTATTGGTAAAGACACCACATTTCCCGTCTTTCTTGATGCTCCAAATTAGTTTGCAGTTTCTTTATGCTAGATATGTCCAACTCTAATTGGAATTGAAGATTTTTTTTTTTTTTTTATCTGAAAAAAATATTTTATTAGAGAGCAGAAATATATACAAGAGGGAGAATCCAAAGAGGGAAAGGGGGAGCAAACTGGGATGAGAGATCCCCAAAGAGAGAGAACACCCTTACAACAACAAAACCCTAACTCCTAATTGAATTAGTCCAATTCTTTAAGAGGGCCCCTTGCCACAATGACACTTCCCCATTTTGCATTATGTAGGAAGCTACAAGTGCGAAGCTAAAAGTGCCTTGGGGTCTGCTGCCATGGAATATACCACAGGATAAACCAGCTTGAGGGGTCTCTTCCCCACACCACACATCATCCTAGAAATGATTCCTTCTCCCACCCCCCACAACATGGACAAGACCGGCCTTAAACATAGGAAACAATTTTGATGCGGACATGGGAGGCCAAGTGGGAACCACGCGTGGCTTGGTGGGGTCCACACGAGAAGACCATGGAGGAACACCTTTGGACACATCATGGAGTCTTTTAGTTGTTATTAGAGTCTTTAGTAGTCTTAATTTTACTGTTTGACTTAATATTTTATGTTTAATTAGAGTTTAAAACATAGGTGTCATTTTAGTTTTTGATTTTGGGTATTTTTGTAATAAGGCAGCCTTGCTGGCAGATTCTATTTGGATCCCAGTACAGTCCCTAATTCATCCACAAACATACCCTAAATAGCTTTGATTCTGCCTCACTTGTCCATGTTTTGTCCCAATTGAAACCGATAATCCTCGTTATTTACTCACCGAATTAGTCATAAACCCAAACTTAAATACACTCCTAATTCTACATCAAAGTTGACCTCTCTTGACCCAACTAACCTATACCTGACAACATCCTTTTACCATCCTACCATTCCACCGATCTGAAAATAGATGTCCTCATTGGTTAGCTGTCCCTATGCCTATCTGTTCTCTGCAAATTTTCAGATACAGGCCTATTTGACTTGCTGGACTTTTGAGTTCTATTGGATTTACTTAAATCAAAGAATGTGCTACATACTTGGAATTCATAACAGCTACTGGTGTGTTAATTCTACTGAAGAGATATAGCTGGTTTGGATGTTTTGAACTTTCCAAATCAACTAATGGAAGCTAATTATATTACACTACTCGGGGCTGATGTCTAGTCCCCAGAAGGCTGCTGATAGATTGGATTGTTACTTATTGCAGAAACTAGTTTACTAGGATATTATATTTGGTGTTCAAGCACACTTTCTGCAAGAAGCCAAATCATCTTTGCTGTTACGTCAGAGCTACCTTGTGCTGATGTATTGAGGGAGGTGTCAAATAGAACACCATCAAGTGCTGCCTTTGTTTATGTGCTCTATCTTGCATCAAGTTGTGTTCATGTTGGGACTGCAGGAGATCTCAGTCCAGAAGTAATTATTAATGCTGGAATTCCCCTTGCTGAAGATACATTATTACAGAGTTTGAGAATACTGATTGTGGGCACATAGTGTGTCACTGGAATCTCTCTTGAGCTGTTGTGCATCATTAAGAGAAGTGCCGGTCTGTATCACCTCTATTTCTGCTGCAAGCTTCTGGTATGTTGATTTTACTTTAGACCCACCTGTCGCTGCTGGTATATCAGAGTTACATCAGATTGTTCATTGTCCTCAAATGCTTGTTGACTCAAGCTTTCAGATATGAAGCATTTTCAGTTTAGTGTTTGCTACCCAACACTACTATGGATGGTTTCTACTCAGTTAGAATTCTTGATGTTAGTCTTCAGCCATGTTCCTCTAGCTAACTGATAAAGTCAATGGGTTTCACTATTAAATACCCATTCACTTTTCCACACAGAAAGCCTATTTTGGTCAAAATAAGTGACCAATCTGAGGATAACTTTATTTCCCGTGAGCTGGCCAGAAGACTTGCATATCCTGGATCATATTGTTATTCTAAGGATGGGTACTTTAGTATTCAATTTGGACAAGGAGACTGTATTGACCATGCAGATTGCCACTTGTATAAACCCATTATAAAGAGCCATCAAGTGGTGTTGGGAAAGAATTGATTGGAAGAGAAGAAAACTACTTTCAACAAGGTAACTAATATTCTTCGAATTTGTGATTGGGGAGTGTATTATTGTTTCCAAGTGATGACTATTAGTGTGGTGCCAGATGTTCCAAATTGGAGAGATAGTGTTTAAGCAATCCTTGACAAATACCGAAGGTTTAAAGTATCAATATCGTGTCCCGTATCGCATCTTGGGGATATGGAGACGTCTCATGTATCACAGCTTATCATGAGGAGATGGTAGAAGAAACCAGGACACGAGAAACGGGAGAAACACTAATAAAATGAAGGATTTCTTTTTTATGAAACTTCATGATTTGATAGAATAAACACTAATACAAACTTAGGAATCATTACATATATAAAAAAAACCATCTATGTTGGTTGAGAGAACCGTTACCCTCATGACATATGTTGTCACCTATGGAACCTAGGGAATCTATGAAAACACTGTATAAGTCTTCGAATTTTTTAATGAAGCTTTAAGAAATGTCACAATAAGCATCATTAAACACTTATAAACCATTATACTTCATTAAAAACTTAGGTATCAATAGTTGGGAATCCGTACCCTCATGACACATGATGTCGCGCATGTGTAGAATTTTAAGTGATTAAGGTTGATAAATAGCACTAGACATTGCAAAGTATGTTTCAATATGTTCTAATATGCTTCCTTTTCTTTCAAAATTTTTGGCATTTCTCAAAAATTTTTAATGATTTAATTTATTAAATAAATACAAAAAATATTTTATTTTCAAAAATCTACCAAATTGACATATAATGTGCAAAATGGGATGTAGTATGTCATATAAAAA
The DNA here is from genome assembly GCA_025762735.1 of Platanus orientalis. Classification (NCBI taxonomy): domain Eukaryota; kingdom Viridiplantae; phylum Streptophyta; class Magnoliopsida; order Proteales; family Platanaceae; genus Platanus; species Platanus orientalis. The sequence goes on from JAOXJP010167866.1 coordinate 12,724, forward strand.
AATTAGACCAAACAATGCTC
>JAOXJP010167877.1:0-12743 GCA_025762735.1 Platanus orientalis
AAGTGAAATGATACCCACGATGTGTCTCATCTCACGACGTCTCACAAAGAGGGTCGTCGCAGGTGATGTGAACCCGTGAGACCCATTCACTTTTGGGGGTGATGGGGCATCCCAAAAATGAATGGGACCCACCTCCTTGTGTCTTGCCTCATGGGGCGTCACAGAGGATATTGAGCCCATTACTCAATGCTGGTTTTGTAACCACGGGGTACTGAAAGCTAGGGTTAGACTGGAGAGAAACCTAATCTTTGGTTTTTTTACACAAAATGACTGTTCAAGAGACTCGTCTTGAACCTGCATTTTCATGCTGGCAACCTAAGTCATTATATTGGCAGATAAATCTGCAAGAGATCCCCATAGTGTCATTACATATCTATTACAGAGAATGATTGGTCATGATGAAAAAACCTCTGTAGACATGCTGCATACTGACATGCGATGTGTTTTTGGTTTTGGTCTCTTTTTGAGCACTCATTTTTCAACTTAACATTTGATTAAACGTATTTAATCTAAACACACCATGTGTCAGTTTATAATTCATCACGGAGACTAACATATGCTTGTTCATTACATGACATTTGTTTCAATCTGTCACCTATTAAACAGTACCATAAGATCCCGTAGAAGTAGTGTCATCATTTGAAATGAGAACAAGTTTCATTTCCCTACTTGATAGCTGCGTCTGTTTGTCAAGAAAATTTAAAATTTTCAGAAAAAGAATTTCAGGATGATGTCTGTTTTTTTTTCCTCGGAAAATCACTTCATTTTCCGAGATTTTCTGACTAAATTACCTTGTTTTTTTCATTGGTTTTCTAGGATTTTCCAATAGAAATGGTAAAAAAAAAATTATTTTCTCTTGAATTTTACGACTTTCTTTTACAGCACATTCTGCCAAATAGTGGTGAGGATTTTATACGCCGACCCCTAACTTGCGCTGTGCCCGCCGATGGTCAAGTGGATGAAAAGTGATTTTCACTTTTTGGGGGAATGTAAAAACACTTCTGACACTGATGTGGCCCCCCATTGACCTAGGCGTTTGCATACACCAAGCATAGAAAAGCCTCACCGGCCAAAGAGACACACTTGAAGAGGGGGGTCAAAGAGAGATCAGCTGGCGTCAACATGACAGCACACTCATTCCTACCACACGTAGTCTATCCCCATGCCTCGTGCAAACTAGCGGGGTTGTTGAAACAAGGAACCCTATAAACCACATTCCTCCCAAAAATATCAGAATTTTCTTTGATTAGATGTATTATTATGGTTTTGCAGCTGTGAACGCAATTAAATTACTTAAGAAAATAGAGCTAAAACGTGCAAAGTATGGACTAGAAATTGTGTTCAAAGTAGAATAGCATTTGTTTTCACATGGGTTTTCACTAATTTTCCAACAATTTAGAAAAGACAACTAGCATTAACGTAAGAAACCAAAAACTATTAACAAAGCTTTATTGAAAGTTGGTAGTTGATGTGAAGCTAAATTTAGATTTCCTTTTGTTCTTTTCTTCTTTTTTCGGTTTGATGATCTTTTTCCTTCTCTGTGTGCTTACCAAAACTTGCGTTGACCAAGACTAATTTCTATACATGGACTGTTATAATGAGACAAATAAGACCAGATCCTCGGCAACAAGTTAAAAGTACATTTAAGGTGAAACTGTTTTCAAAACAGAACATGTACACAAAAATTTGAAATTTAAATTTTGGGCAGGAGTTTTAAAACTTGTCACGTTGTAGACTTAAAAGTAGGCTCACTTTTGACCACATGTTGCTCTTTGATGGTGGTTTCTATTTAAGAGTACATTAATTATTGTCAAGATCTCAAATCTTGACATGAAGAAAAATGCTCCTAGAATATGGATTCATGTTCCAAGTTTCAAAAAGGATATAAATAGTACAATTACGACCGGTAGGTCAATGGTAAAGTTTTTCGCCTATTTTGCATGTAATCTCGGGCATGGATTGATGACAACCCTTACTAACCACACATGCTTTCATTAGTTTTGATCCAACTCAATGTGAAATTGGTGATAGCCAGCATCAAGGATTATGATTAGAAGTTAAACTAAAGAGTTATTGAAAGCTTCTCACTAGCAACTATGATGATCTAGTGTGTGAAGGTGAATGATTTTAGACAAAGTAATTTGACAGTTTCTTCTTTTAAATCAATGGAACAACTGGTGATCTAATCCACTATTAACGGAACCAATCATCATCCGCGAAGATTTTGATTATGCCATGAAGTGTTCTATCAACCATTTAAGTTAGAAGGATAGACCTGGTTTAAACTCTAAATCCCCAATGGGAACCTAAACTTTTAGTCAAGTGTGATAAGGAGACCTCTAATCAAAGTGAAATGTCAAATAATGGAGAGCTGTTTTGAACTTTTCTGTATGTTTTTCCACACATTTAGACGTATGACCAATTCCAAGTCTCTGTCTTTTGTGTCAAAGAGTCTCTTTACCCATGGGCTCCCACCCATGGTTCAAGACAAGTGACAAGATGGAGCTGATAACCAGTCATTGGTGTGGAGACGGCACCGCTCTCCACTTGCACTGATAAAGTCAAAACTGTAGGACCCTTGATCAGCAGAACCACAGGTTAGATAGATAAAAATCTCACCAAGAGCTACTTTTGTTTTCATGTCTAAAGTACATCGAGTGTTACATTGAGGGGAACCATTTGGACCCTCTGGAAGTTCCCCAGGCTTTAAATGAGTACCATACAGTACTATCATAAAAAGAACTGCACCACCAAATCATATAATTTTGGTTCGTTTCACGCGTTCGTAGATAAATTTTAATATGCTATACATGTCATATTTGTGAATTCCCATCACATAAGAACTTTAGTTGTGTAATGATAGGTAGATTATTGAACGTACCTCTTTTTTCTTTTTTCTTTTTTCTTTTTTCTTTTTTTTTTTCTCCTATTTTTCTTTTTGATAGATAAACAATAGTGATTAATTTATTACTTGGTGAGGACGTATTTTGAACCTAGGTCTATGGTACAAATGCCCAGACTTAAAAACTTAACAAGTTGACATCTATTGTATTTCTCTTTCTCCCATTGTTACTTGATTTTTTTTCTAGTTTTACTAGTGAGCATCAATATACCATCACCTTACCTTTCATATAGCTATTATATTAATTATTGTATTATCGTGAAAATCTTTGATGATTAAGATTAAGATTTGTTGTACAAGATGGACAGTTGAGGTGCCATGATTTGAAGTTGAAAGATGTAAGACAAATAGCAAATTTTTTTTTTTTTTGGTCGAGCCAAAATGAAGATAAAGCTGTTGAACATGGTGACATGGTAGATGGAGGAGGTTTATACAACTAATTAGAATTGCAAAACATGGGATAAGTGGCAAGAGCACTTGAAAGAGGTTTCTACAACTAAATAAAGTAAGTAGAGCATGCGACATGTAGTAGCAAAGCAAAGAATACAAATTTAGAAGACAATTAAGGGCAACTGTCCATCTTTATCTATGAATACCAACAAAATTGTTGAAAAGAGGGACCTCTCCAAGAAAACACTAAGCCGAGCACACTTTCTATCTATGTTCCTCCCATGGAAGGTTATCTTAGTTTAGTTAAACCTTAGAATTGCTTCAATTTCTCCATAACTTTTAGTCTCAGTTTAGATTAACTTTTGTAACAGTGTTAATTTGATTCCTCCTTAGGATCTATTCTTACCATATATAATCTTTAGAGTTGATTTAATTCATCCTCCACAGGTTTCACCATCCATCTTCATCTACAACCTTAGGAATTGATTCAAACTTTCTACAGGTTGTACCACTTCCACCATCTTTCACCATCATCTCCCATCATCATCTCTCTCCCACCACCATTTCTCCCACCATTTTTTATAGGTTACAACAGTACCTCCATCATCTTTGACTTGTTACAATGGAGCACCACCATTGTTTTAGATTACAGTGGCACCATCATCATCTTAAAAATTTACAGCAGCACCATCACCATATTCTTGGACACAATAACACCATCTCAAGTTTCCACCACCATTTTGTTTTATAGTAACGTCTCAATTATCCTAAGTTACACTACCATCATTACATTTTTGTTCTATACGTGTTGTAAGTATTTGGCTTAGATGAATGATGTATTATTTTAGTAAGTTACATTTTTCATTAGCTACACAACGTCTCAACATTATAGTTTTAAAATTCCTTAATCTAGAGGCAAGATGAACCCACCACTTCCAAATTGCATAATCCATCTTTAGGTGAGTCTATTTCCAGGACTCTCTATCTAAATCAGTGTCTGGGGTCATAGGTGAGTTTGAAATTTGTACCTATGCGGCATTGGCATTCCCATACTTAAATTACTTGCAATACATTGTTTATGCGTTGTATAATTCCAGCATTTTGTTCTCAATGGCATTAACTTTTTCAATCAACATTATGACCATGGCATTGATCACATCCATAGTTTTAGCTAAGTTGAATACAAGGTGTTATTTGTTCTTTGTCCTATAATGTTTTTTTTTTATTAGTTTACTTGTTGCCATTAGTTTTATTCAAAGGTAAGTCTTCTTCAATGAAGAAGATTGTAATTAACAAACTCAGTTTTGGAATTGGAGAGATCGTTCCCCCACATATAAATAATAGACCATTTGGTGAGAATCAAACGGGTAATTTTAACATTTACACTTGCATCTTGTTTTTGTGCTTTTTTCTTGAAAGACCTTTTATTGTTGCATAAGAAGAAAGCTCCATCATACTGGATAACCTTAAACTCGACTAGAAGGTAAATTTGTTTACTATTGAGCTCTTAAAAAAATTCAAATATTTGTGATGAATTGGCTACAATTTAAATGCTTGTAACTAATGTTGATAAAGTCATTTGGGATCTTAGTGATTTGGCACCAATGTTTGAGAATGTTTAGTACCATATGTAACTTCTTTTGCCTAATTTCTCTTAATTTATTTTTCCCCATGATTCATGAGAATAGGAATTAAATAAATACCTTGAATAGTCCAAACGAGTCTCAAGTATTTATTGGTTATAAACAAAATATAACAAATCTTACAACAATGAGAATTAGAGTCAAGAATGTTCAGGCCAAAATAATTTCAATTCATGTGGTAGTGGATTGACCAAAGCCAGTTGGGCATGTGTTCAAAGATCTCAACTAAAAATTTTGGTCAAGGAAATTTCATATATCTCTAACAGGGGAATCTTGTACATCCTCGATAAGGATACAACCTTGTGGTGTCCAAATTGATTTTGGGTTTTGTTAGTCATAAGTTGATTGATTGAGATCTCTAAGAAAAAAAGGACACCTAACTCTTCAATTCTATAATCAAATCATACCTTCCAACCAAAAGCGATGCCTCACACCCTTGGTATAATGACTATTTAATTCCCAAGATCTTAAGTGGAACTATAATATAGGTTCAGCTTCACATATGACAAATGACTCAAGTTTTTGTAATTATGTGTATCTTACCTATTATACATGTTGACATTTCATTAAACTTAAATAATAATTTTCTTTACCTGCAAATACAAAGAATTTGTTACCTATTGTCAATTAACTTATGATTATTCTTACACTTTTTGAGTTCTCGTATGATGCATTTTTAATTAAGAATAAATTTTATGAGGAAATTATAAATAAGTGAATTAGAGATGGTGAACCCTATGCCTTAAATAGAGAATAAATGAATAATAGCTAAATAAAGAGTGTAACTTTTGTCTCAACAAAGCAAAAGATAACTTCAGAAAAAGTTTAGTTAATGATTATTTTAGTTGACAATTTGTGTAAAGTAAATTTACTTTATTATATTTGTATGTTCAAAATGATTCTAAACTTCCTTTTATTATTAAATTCAATATACCAAGTGAAGCCTTTTTTTTAAGAATCATTGTGATATATGAGGATATAAAGTGATTATTTTATTACATAATTTTTATTATTATGTTTTGTTTGTTAATGATTATTATAGATAAACCTAGATTTTTCCATTAAAGTACAATTTTGGTTTTTTAATTACATTATATAATTTTAAAAACTAATTTGAAATAGAGTCGATGCAAAAATTAAAATTTTCAATGTGATGTAGGAGAGAATCCAAACGGGTGATTATAGAATAATACCATTATCATGTTATATGACAACTAATGAAATGGAGTAGTTGAGAAGAAACATTGAAACATTGTTGAGTTGAGATTTGTTATATTATTATTTAATAAAAGTTTGTCAAAATGACTCTAGGTTGATAATTTTCTTACTGTAATATTGTTATAACTCATCTTTCCTCTTGTAATATGAAAAGACCTTTTAAATTACTTTTTGAAAAGAGATTATACTTTTCTTTGAGTTTTTGGTTGCTGATGCTTCCCTTATTTGAGAGACCACAGGAAGAATAAATTATTGATGTCTTTCTATGCATAATTATTAGTTATAGTACCATCCATATTAATTACCTTTCTTTTCTTTTCTTTTCAAAACCTATGAATATACTCTAGGCATGTCATCTTTAATGAGACTCTCTTATCTTAGTATATATACTATTATTTTCATTTAATCATATTCAACCTAAATTATTGATTTTACTATTTGTGGTCATAACAAGTTTTCTGTAAAAAAAAAAAAAAAAAAAAAGAGGAGATTGAAGCTTTACATGATAAGTCAACTTGGGTTTCATTATCTCATTCACAGGAAATGATTGTAATAAGATATCTTAAGTTATGTGTTTTTAGGTACATTATCATATCTATGTTATATAGTAAATAAAGTTTATTATTATTGTATACATGCTCCTACTATTACTCACCTGCAACTTATAAAGATAATTCTTCGTTATGTGAGTGAAACTTTGGATTATAGTTTTCATCTTCACTATGACAGCATCATATATCTATAAGCCTTCTATGAATGTAATTACATAGATCGTCCATTAAATCACCATTCAACTACTAGCTACTATGTATTTTAGGTCTAAACCCAATATCTTAAACTTCCAATAAATGACTTATTGTGTCTAGTTCAAGTTTTTAAGTGAACAAAAAGGATCTCCTACACCCAAAATTGTTTGTCCCCTTGTGTCCCCACACCACAAGTTGACACATGATTTTTTTTATTTTATGAATTTGGTGCCTCTTTTTAGGCACCTATACACCCCTTTTTTTAGTACACATCTTTTTATTTGAAAAATTGTAAAATACACCCTACCTTTCTTGTGTGGGGACAAATAAATTGGGTTTAAAAGATCCTTTCCCTTAATTGAAATAGTGGTCTATAGATGTTGCTACTGCTAAGTTCACATAACTCTATATCTTCTATTCTTTGTAAAATTGGTGTTCACCTTTATTAATCATTCACCTTGCTTTCCTTTAAAATAATTTTAGTGCTCTTTATTTGTTTGTCAATCTAGTATTTCACACTCCTATTAAACACATTGAAATTGTTCATCACTTTGTTAAAGAGAAAGTTGTGCTTGGATCAATTGACACTCTATTTATTTAGAAAATTAGATAGCTAATATTCTTGCCAAGCCTCTCACTCATGATCAATTTCCATATCTTCCAATTAGGTTTGGAGTTCACACGAGTAATAATAAAGAAAGTTATATGGGAAAGGCAAATCATTAAAAAGAAAATTAAAATTCGAACTTACTAAGAAAAAAAGTGTGATGCTATTACTTTTCATACATGGATGTGCTAAACCACCTTTTAGATAATTTCAATCTAAAGTATTTTTTGTAAGCCTTTATTTTTTTTTATTTTTTTATGTTTTCTATTTATGTTGGAAAATTACTTATCCATATATCCATATATATATATATATATATATATATATATATATATATATATATAGTTGTAGATAACTACCAACAAATCCATCTTTAGGTTAGCTATCCAACTTGACAACAAAACAAATCCATTCGTTCAACACAACTCACAAATCCAACCATGACTTTCATAAGGTGTGGACATCTTGTAGATTGCTTTCCTCGTATACATTGACAACTTGTAGATTCCTTTTCCATTGTATTTGTATAGGTTGTAATTGACATAATAGATTGTATGTAATCCCTTCAATCAAGGGATTGTGCACACTATAAAAGGAGTATCAATATACAGAACAGAGATCATAGAATTGACGTGAAACTTCCATTATCTTATCTCAATTCTTTATCTTTATGATATTAGAGTTATAGTCTAATGACCTACTCTATTCTCTTACTTCAATGATTTTTTTTTTCTCTCATGGGATGTCCATCTGAATTCAAAGAAGGAGATGACGGCAAATCTGTGGTTAATCCTACCTACTTAGATTCGCAACAACAAGACCAGTTTATTTCTTAGTTAGATAAACGTTACTCCTACTCCCAGTGTTTTATCTATTGTAGCTCGGTTCTCTACTTCTCATGATGTTTGGGCATCATAGGAGAAACAAAATGCTTTGCAATCACAAAGTCAAGTTATACAGTTGAAAACTCAATTGTAAACAACAAAAAGAGGGAATTTATCTTTCTCTGATTATCTAGACAAGATGAATTATATTGTAGATAACCTGGCTCTGGCTATAAAACAGGTTGATGAAGATGATTTAATCATTTATACTCTCAATGGAATGGGGGAACCTTTAAAGCCACAGTTAACTCAATACAAGCCCGTGATAACTCTATTTTTCTAGATGATCTTGTTTGGTTTTTATCAAGTGTAGAAATGAGCCATGAAGAACAAAATTCCAGTCCATTGGAATCTTCAATCACAACTTGTACACTTCCCAACTACCTCAAAAATAGTCTAACCATCATAACAAACGCATCGGTTCACAGCCTTCTAATGTCAAAGACGGATCAAAACCTCTCCTGCTAAAGGACAAACTCAATCCTCTACTAGATATAAACAAGGTTTTAGATCTCCGTGTCAAAGTTGTGGTTGTGTCAAGCACTCAACTATCAATTGTTATCATAGGATGGATTATTCTTATGAATGATGGGTTTCCACCAAGAAACTCATTGCCCTGGCTGCCTCTACAGGTGATTGTTTCGATGCCCAAAATTGGTTTACTAACAATAGTACATAAAATCACATCAACTCTGATCCTGTGAATCTTTTGCTTCACAATGAGTATTATGGAAATGATAAAGTTACGGTTTGTAATGGTTCAAGTTTGCCCATCTCTCACATTGGCTCCACTACTTTGACTCATAATTCTTCTAATTTTCGTTTACATAATGTTTGCATTGTTTAAAAATGTTTGCTAATCTTTTGTTTGTAAATCAGTTTGCTCATGATAATGATTGTTACATTTTTTTCAATGACTTCTTTGTGAAGGAAATAAAGACGAGGAGGAATATTTTCAATAGCAAGAGTAACAAATCATATGCATCTTCATCGTTTCATCACCAATAAATTCTACCAACTACTTGCTTTTTTTTTCATGCTAGCTAGGATTAATACCTCCATTTGGCATCAACGCTTGGGGTATCCTACTTTTTCCATTTTAAAGCACTTGACATCTTAAGCATGTTTGCCTCTCAATGGGTCTCTTCAAAATAATGTCTTTTGTGAGTCATGTCATTTATAAAAAGTATTTGTTTGCCTCTCAAAGGTTATAAGTATTATTTGTTGTTTTGTGGATGATTATTTAAAGAATTCATGGTTTTTCCCTATGTGATATAAACATGAAGCTTTTGATTAGTTTTTAAATTTAGTTTAAAGTATCTGTTGAGAATATGTTTTCCTCCACTATTAAGGCTCTTTAACCAGATGGTGGTGACGTATATTTTAGTACCAAGTTTTAACAATATCTGTTTCAACATGATATATCTTTCATCGCATGTCCTGTCCTCATGCCCCTAAATGAAATGGGGTCATTGAATGTAAGCACTGACATATTGTTAAGACTGGACTTACTCTTTTGGCCCATACGGGCATGGATCTTACTTATTGAGTCAAAGTGTTTAATGCTTCTATTTTTTTATCAATAGATTGCTAGCTAAAGTCTTACATTATGTTTTACCTTATGAGAAGTTATTTTGTAAAATTTCAAATTGTTATGTACTTTGTGTGTTTAGATGTTTATGTTTTCCCTATCATCGTCTATATAATAAAAACAAACTTCAACTTCAATCTAAACATTGTGTATTCTTAAGTTATTCTCTTAATCATTAAGGGTATTGGTGTCTTGATATTGAAACAAGAAATGTGTACTTATCTCAACATGTAATCTTAATAAGGATTCCTTTTTGTCCAAATCTATGATCACAAAGCCACATCACTCTAGGAATATAGAAGAGCCTTCTCTGGCTTGCCTACCTCCCATGCCTGGTCACTCAACAGCTTCCATCCCCTCTTCTAATGTATCACGTACACCTGCTCCTCCACCAGCTCCATCTTCTTTTCCTTATGACCATGTTCTCCCAACTGCTTCACCCATGTTTACCCCTTCATTATCTCCTTTTTATATTGCTTTTTCCCTATTTTCTCATTTTGTTTTCAACCCTCCATCATCCCATCATCAACCATGACTAAATGTGACACTCTCATCTTCTCATCCTATGGTTACTCATAGTTGGGTGGGTGTTTAAAAACCAAACCCCAAATATGCCATCACCAGCATGCTCGAAACTAGACCAACAGAGCCATCTTATTTTTAAAATAAAATCCCTAAATGATGTTAGGCAAGTATATTGAATTTGATACTCATGTATTGTGTACTGAATTTGATGCTCTACAAAGGTGTAGTACTTGGTCTCTTGTATCACCTTCACCATCTATGAATATCTTACAAATAAATAGGATTATAAAGTCAAGAAAATTTCTGATGGTCCATCGCAAGGTTCAAAGCTTGACTTGTGACTAATGGTTTTCATCAAAAGGAGGGTGTAGATTACAATGAACTTCTAGTCTTGTGGTGAAACATACTATCATTCGACATCTTTCTTGATGGATTTTTGCAAAAGGAAGTCTATATGTGTTAACCAAAGGGGTTTGCAAATCCTAAATTTCCTACTCATGTGTGTTGACTTCACAAATCCATCTATGACCTAAAACAAACACCTCAAGTCTAATTTCACCGTTTCTCAACTTATCTCGAAGATCTTGGTTTTATTGGATCTAAAGCTAACTTTTTATTCACTTACCATAGGAACAAGTTTATTATTTTCTTGTTAATTTATGTTGATGATATACTATTCATTGGTAATAGTGCAACTCATTTTCATCACTTTATTTCCAATCTAAGAAAATTATTTTCCATGAAGGAACTTGGTAGTTTGCATTATTTTCTTGGGTTTAAGGCCGAATTTTCCAAGAACGGTTTATATCTAACTTAAACACAATATGCATTAGACTTACTCAAACATACTGATATGGATGAAACTAAGCCTTATTCATCTCTTGCAATTTCAGGTAAAAAGATGTAGCCCTCTAATGGTGAGATTCTTCTCAACCCAACCATATATCGCAATGTTGTTGAGGCACTCCAATACCTTACACTCACTTGTCTAGACTTGACATTTACGGTGAATCATGTCTGCTAATTTATGTATCAACCGACTTCTATTCATTGGATTGTTGTTAAGCGTATTTTACGCTATGTTAATGACACAATTGACCATTGCCTATTCCTTCAATATGAACTAATCAATTTGGAGTCCTATTCTAATGTTGATTATGTTGGTTGTTCTTTGGATCGATGATCTACAGGTGGTTATTACATCTATTTAGGATATAATCCTAACTCATAGAGTTCCAAAAGGCATTAATCAACAGTGTTTCAATCTAGCACTAAATCAAAGTATTGTCGACTTACTTATACTGCAGCAGAAATATCATGGCTTCGCATGTTGTTTAAGATCTTAGAATTCTCTTTTCTTCTGCTCCGTTGATTTGGTATAATAATATCATCTCTATTTTTCTTGCATCCAACCCAGTGTTTCATGTTCACACTAAACATCTTGAAGTCGGCTATCACTATGTGTGTGAAAAGGTTGTTAACAAAGAATTAGATATTCAATATATTAGCACCATTGATCAGGTGACAAATTTTTGTACGAAGGGCCTCTCTACCGCTCGTTTTCAACTATTGAAAAACAAAATCATGGTCCATGCTCGGCCCATGCGTTTGAGGAGGTGTAATAGCTGTAGAGAATCAGCGATGAATCCATCTTCAAGCTGTGCAGAATACCAAACGAATCCATCTTCTTTAGATAATTAGCTGTCCAGCTTGACAACTAAACAAATCTTTTCATTCAACACAGTTTCAAATCCAACCATGACTTTCCTAATGTGCAGACATCTTGTAGATTGTTTTCCTTATATGCATTGACAACTTGTAGATTCCTTTTCCAATGTATTTGTATGAGTTGTAGTTGACATAATAGCTTGTATGTAATCCCTTCAATCAAGGGATTGCACTAGAGGTGGCCTTGTTTGACACGACCCACAAACCCGACATGACCCAACACAAAAAGAAGAGGGTTAGGGTTGACCCTAAACGTGTTTCGGTTCAAAACAGGTCAACCCGCTTTGACACGATTAATAAATGGGTCGAGTTAGGGTTGAGCCAAATGGTCTTATACCCTTACCTTCACATGATATGAACCCGACTCGCCAAGACAAATTACCACATAACCTGTGAACCTGACACGACTCAACACGAAAATACGCGGGTTAGGGTTGACCCTAAACATGTTTTGGGTCAAAACAGGTTGACCCGCTTTGACACGATTAATAAATGGGTCGGGTTAGGTT
>JAOXJP010167888.1:0-12742 GCA_025762735.1 Platanus orientalis
TCCCTCCCTCCCCCCCCCCCCTCAAAAAAAAAAAGTGCATACAAGCATGAAGTACAGACGAAATTTCAGGAGGGACATTTATTAAAGCTTGCCAACTGAACATTCTTTCATACACGTTATTCCTTTTCCAGGAATATCAACTATTTCCATCACTCAACAACCTATGTAGGTGACCCAAAATACACTACACATATTTTCTTGAAGATTATTAAGTTAAAAATCCCTCACTTTTCATGTGACAAGTTTACTTTCAACCAAAGGAACCTCTGCCATGTGTCAAAAAGAGTACTCTTTCTATAGCTCATGTTTATTGAGGATATAATTGAAAAGCTATGATTCTAATGAGAAAAGTTATACGTATTAGAAAATGGAGCTGACATGGACCAGGCTTCTTCTACAAGGTCAATCCAGGATCTCCATATTAAATGAAGGGTTTGGATGGCCACGTCATCCCTCCATATGGTGGAAAATCCCTTGCCCTAATAGAAAGCAAAGCCTATTATGGCCGGATGGCGAACATTTTCTCTCTGGCATTTCCTCAATTTCGATGAAATATCAAAATCTATATGTAAAAGCATTCTTTGGATATCATATGCATTCATAATAAAAGGAGAAATTCTTAATATGATTAAATGATGTGTGGTTAACTAAGTCAAGTGTCTCGTTATTTCTATAGCAGTAATTGTGTAATTGGAGTCTCTCAATGCATACTTCATTTGTAGCACTCCCTGTATAATGAAGCATTAATGCATCCCTTTCCACTTAGTAGCACTCTCCATTGTGCTTTTGCAATGTTGACTAGTATACTTATGTTAGAATGCTAAGGCTACCTTCTCAGCATTCTTTTGACAGGAATTGTGGAATCAGCAGGAATGGAGGGAGTGCTGCGACTGCATTCTGATAATGTTCAACCCCACCTGCAAAGCACTGATGAAGAAGCAATACAATTCTTCATGGATCAATTGTATGTATACTTTCTATGTAATTTCTTCTGTGAAGCAGCTTCATCTCTGTCCCTTCTGCTAATACAATTCTTCTTCTTGTGCAGACTGAAAACAGTTATTAAGCTTTCAGTTCTATATGTTTTTGTTAGTGCTTATCAGCCATTTCCAGAAGATATTTTCTCTTACAGTATGTATACCATTCTGCTTCACTGATATCCTGATTGCTTAATCATGTAAAGTGGCACATTAGAAATGCATCTAACATTTACTTTTGGAATTGTAATACTTGGACGTAGTTATGAAAATTCTTTAGAAGGAAAAATATGTGAAAAACCCCTCCCCAATAAATTTAGTATCTACATAACCTATTGACTATTTTTCATATTGATCAAGTGATTAACTTGTTTAAGTGAGACTCCTGGGCAGCTTATGGTGTTGCCTTCTCTTGTCCACAGGAAAGTATAAGAAATCTTCTTCATCTATTCATTCTCTTCATCAGATATGACGTAAGAAAGGGAGATAGAATTAGATAATCTGGGAGACCTTTGGTGGAAGGAATCACCCTGTTGCTCCCTGATTTCCTTGTCTTTATTCTGCCTCCTTGGGAGAATTTTGTTGGAGTAATCCCTCTGTTGCTCCAGATTTCCTCATCTTTATTCTGCCTCAGAGAAAATCCATCTCTAATTGTGTTTCTATTTTTTTGGGTTTGTCTTGGGATCTTAGCTTCCTTAGGGTTTTGAGAGATAGTGAGATGAAAGATATAGATTTCTTTCTAGGTCTCTTGAGCAGGGTCTTCATTTTTCAGGACGACCAAGATTGTAGGATATGGTCCATAAACCCACTGGTACCTTCTTTTCTAGATCCTTCCCAGATCAGACCAATGATCCCACTGGTACCTTCCCCTTTCAAAGTGTTACGGAAATTCTTGATCCCTTATTATTCAAAACTTTTGATTGGAATTGGCCTAAAGATGCTGACTATTAGCAACATGCTAGAGGTGTAAAAAACGGTTTCTTCTCCCGCATATGTCAAATGTGCTAGTCATATGGGAATTTGTACCCTTGTTGGATGGAATCTTGTAATTTGAAGGGGGCAAAAATAGTCACTTAGTTGTGTCACAATGAAGTGCTGAAATTGAATATAGGGCTATAGCAGATAGAGTGTTTGGTTCCCCAATATAGGCAGAGTTGAAGTCATATTGTGACAAGAAGGCTGCTATTAGCATTGCCCATAACCTTGTGCAACTGCAACATGACAGGACAAAACAGATTGAAGTTGACAAGCACTTCATTCAAGAAAAAATAGCAGCCAAATTATTATACTTTCATTTATAAGATTAGAAGATCAACTAGCAATGTTTTACAAAGCCATAGCCTCTAGTAAAAATCACAAGATTATTCGCAAGCTGGGCATGGCTGACATCTATGCCTCGCTTGAGGAGGATTGTTATAATAAGCTTAATATACAAAGCCCATATTGTAATTATTCTAATATACAAAGGTCGTAGAGTATGGGGTATGTAGATCTTGTATATATCCCTTGCACGTTAGTGAGGTACTTTAGTCTTCGAAACCTATTTTATATTAAGAGAAATGGCCTTACAGTTGTTTGATGTAGAAGAGAATTAGACTTTTGTGCATGGAAGAAGAAGAAGAAAAAGAATTGAAGTAGAGGAAAGAAATCATGTGAGAGAAATTGAGAGTATGTTTCCTCTCATTCTTTATTTCATATTTATTCTATATACCATATAGGGGTAGTATACCACTGAAGTACGTGTACAAATACAATACAAAAGACAAGATTACCTTTATTACATGTGTACGTATACTGCCACACTCCCCCTCAAGCTTGGGATAAAGAGATGAGAAAATAATAAAAGAATAAAGGGTAGTCCTATTGCACGAGGCTCCCGCCACTGTGGGGTTTGGGGAGGGTTAGGTGCACGCAGCCTTACCCCTGCAAGCGGAGAGGTTGTTTTCGTGAGAAAATAATAACAGAATGATCAATAAATAAAGGGAAAGCAAGAGAGGAGAGATAAGAAAGAGATGAGAAGAGAAGTAGACTAGGGCATTCCTCGAAGCAACACGCTTCATTCCCTGGATGTGGTGAAAAGCAGGTAAGGGGCATTGCATCGGTGCCTGGATGCAATGATAAGTATGCACGGGTTCCCACACCATGGACGAGTGTGGGTAAAGAAGTTAGTTCAAGAGAGTAGGATTCGCCTAGCAACTTGGAACATAGGAATCTTAACAAGTATGAGTCTAGAGTTGGTAGATACTATGAAAAGGAGAGTTAATATTGTTTGTCTACAAGAGACTAAGTGGAAAGGGAAAAAGGCTAAGGAAATTGATGGCTTTAAACTTTGGTGCATAGGAGAAGCCAATAACAAAAATGGGGTAGGAATAATAGTAGACAAAGATCTAAAGGAGGAAGTTGTAGACGTTAAGAGAATAGGTGATAGGATTACAACACTTAAACTTGTCTTTGAAAAAGAAATAATTAACATAATTAGTGCTTATGCACCTCAAGTAGGACTAAATAAAACTGTTAAAAAACAATTTTGAGAAAACACGGATGGATTAGTTTAGGGAATTTCTGAGGGTGAAAAAATATTTATAAGAGGTGACTTCAATGGACATATGGGAAAAACTAGTGGCGAATATGAGAGAATTTATGGAAGATAGAGATGAAATTTGCGAGAATAGATTATAGTCACAAAATATAGAAAAATAAGAATAAAGAGAGAAAGGAAGAGAGTTTTTTGAGAAATTTTGTAATAGAGTAGTATGCTATTTTATATATATATATATATAAAGAGTTGGTATACCCTTGGTGTGGTACACCATAAAGATACATTTATACAACCAATGTGACCATACTACCCTCATTACATTATACCTCAACAATCCCCCTCAAGCTGGTGAATAATATATATCATTCCTAGTTTGTCTACAAGGTATGAAAACTGAGCACCACTCAGACCTTTGGTGAACACATCTGTAATTTGATACTTCGTCTGAACAAAGGAAATACATATGCAACCTGATTTAATATGGTTTTTGATGAAATGTCGATCAATCTCCACATGTTTGGTCCGATCATGTTGCACTGAATCATGTGCAATGCTGATGGCAGCTTTGTTATCACAAAATAGACTTATTGGTCCTTTTACTAGAAATCCAAGATCAACAAGCAACATTTTTAGCTATAGTAATTCAGATATTATATTTTTCATAGACCTAAATTCAGCTTCTGCACTTGACTTAGCCACCATTGACTGTTTCTTGCTACGCTATGTGACAAGATTACCCCAAACAAAGAAGCAATAGCCTAAAGTAGACCTCCTGTCAGTCAAGGAATCAGCCCAATCAACATCAGTGTATGCTAATATAGCCACTCTGTGATGATTTCACATTTCTCAGGATAACCCTTCAAATACTTCAAAACTCTATATGATGCTTCCATATGAGTTTGTGTAGGAGTATACATAAACTGGCTAATCACATTGACCGCATATGCTATGTTTGGTTATGTCAAAGACAGATAAATAGGACGTCCCACAAGTCTTTAATATCTACCAACGTTAACCTCTCATTGTTATCTTCTTTGAATCTATGGTTTACCTCAATAGGTGTGGCATATGGCATACAACTCATCACTCCTGAGTCCTTTAGCAAGTCCAAAACATATTTCATTTGGCAAAGAAAGATCCCTTGTCCAGATCTTATAACTTCAATTCCAAGGAAATACTTAAGTGACCCGAGATCCTTGATGTCAAACTCTCTGGCTAAATTGTTTTTAAGCTGCACTACTTCCACCTCATCATTACCTATAACTATTATATCATCCACATATACAATAAGTGTTGTCATTTTCTAATCTTGTCTCTTCACAAATAAAGTATGATCTGTCTGGCATTGTTTATATTCAGTCTTAATCATGGAAGCCTTGAACCTTTCAAACCAAGTTCTTGGGGACTGTTTTAGCCCGTAAAGAGCTTTTGGAAGCCATGTGGTGGATTCATTTAAACTTCTTCTAAATCTTCATGTAAGAAAACATTCTTTACATCAAGTCAGAGTATAGGCCATCCCTGATTTGCAGCAAGTGAGATTAAGACTTAGACTAAATTCATTTTTTCCACAGGAGCGAAGGTCTCTTGGTAGTCAATGCCGAAGGTCTATGTGTGTCCCTTAGCAACCAGACGAGTCTTGTACCTATCAATTGAACCACCTGATAGTAAACACTCACTTACATCTAACTGCCATCTTCTCTTGTGGAAGGTCAAGTAGCTCCCATGTGTCATTCATTTCCAAGCATTCATCTTTTCTTCCATATCAGCCCTCCATTGTGATTGTGATAATGCTTCAAGTACACTGTGAGGGATAAACAACAAAACTTTGAAAAGTAGGAGAAAAAGCATGATATGAGACATAATTAGATATATGATGCTGAGTGCATGATCTAACACCTATTCTGAGAGTAATAGGAATGTCAGAATCATCTACTAACTTATGCGAAGAGGGATGCTACCTGTTTCAGGAACTGGATCTAAAGAAGACTCCTGAATGGGGAGATGAGAATTCTGATCACTTTGTTGATTTTGATCCTTATTATTTTGCTTCTTTCTTCGAGTGTACACTTGAAGTTTAGTCTCCCCCTTTCCACCGGCACCACCATTATCAAAATGATATGAAGGAACTAAAACAGGAAGCATAATGGAGGAAGACAACTCTTCACCTAAATTCTCCCTTGAAGAGAAGTCTTACCCGAAGAAAAAAATGGAATATACTCAAAAAATGTCACATCCCGAGATACAAATTTTCTACGGATAAATGGGTGGAAACACTTTATCCTTTTTTATTGGCACCATAGCCTAGAAAAACACATTTAAGTGCTTTCAGGTCTAGTTTGGTGCAATCATTTTTTGATACATACATATAACAAATGTACCTAAAGGTTTTTGGAGGTAAAAAAGTAAAGGAATTCCAAGAGAGAGTACTTCCAAGAGGGATTTAAATGACAAAACCATGGTGGACATCCTGTTCATAAGGTAAGCAGTTGTTTAAATGACGCCAGACTAGAAGGGGGATTCATTGTAAACATAATGGTATGAGCAATTTCAAGTAAGTGTTTGTTCTTCCTTTCAGCTACCCCATTTTGTTCAGAAGTACCCGGACATGCAATCTAGTGAACAATTCTAGACTCACCAAAATATGAGGAAAGGGAACTGGAACCACTATTATCATACCTTAGGACACGAAGTTTAGCACCAAATTGTACACTAATCATGTTGTGAAATGATTTAAATGCAGTACACATCACTTTTGTTCTTTAATAAATAGACCCATGTTACTCGAGAATAATCACTACAAAAGCAACAAAGTATTAAAACCCAAATAAAGAGATAATCGGTGAAGGACCCCAAACATCGGAATGAACAATAGAAAATGCCGATGAACTTCTATTATCATTCAATGGATAGACTGAACAACGATGTTTTTCCAACTAGCAAGGTTCACAATTTGTAGAAGACTGAAATTTAGGAAACATCTTTCTTAGTAAAGAAAAAGACGGATAACTAAGATGTTGGTGCCACTGGAACAACTCATCTGTAGTAGTAGGGAAGATATCATGTTTTATTGCTGAAGATGCAATTAAAGATTGAGGATCTAAGTCCATAATATAGTGACCATCTTTCTCATTCCCCATACCAATAGTTTTGTCTCCAAGTCCTGAAACAAACAATAGAAAGGAAAAAAAAGGTTAAACTGCAATTGAGACTTTTGGTGAGTTGACTAATAGACAACAAATTTAAAGTAAAATTAGAAACATGAAGGACAAAAGACAATAATAAGGAAGTGGTGGTAGGTATATCACCATAACTAGCTATAGACGAGTAAGAACCATCAACAACACAATCCTTATCTTTTCCAGAACTAACATGATAAGACATAAAGAGGGAAGACATGCTGGTCATGTGATGAAAGGCTCCTAAATCAATGATCCAGAAACTTTGGGATGTAGAAACAGACGTTGATAAAACTAATGTGGATACACCTGAGCTTGAAGATGTAAATGATGATGTTGGGGCTACTGAAGAAATCTCAGGCTGAGAGACGAGCTGGAGAAAGACTTCAATTTCCTCCCAAGATAAATCATGACTCACTAGATGGTTGTGTAGAACTAATTTCTGACATATTTAATGTTAATTAGATGCACAATAGGATCTGGATTGAATCAAATGTATTGGTACACGAAGGGACACGAGGGGATAGAATTCAGCAACACTGTATCCCACAAGTCATACAAACCTTTGCCGACTAATATGTAATCGAGTGATACCTTGCAACTTGCTAGGGTTCATCACAAATCTTCAACACTGATAAAAAATGGCAATTGAGTCCCAAAAAATGAACACAAAACTGTCGACCAGTAGGGATGTCGAACTGTCGTTTTGACAAGATCCAATAGATCTCTCACAACTCAGCCAAATCACACGGGGTTTGTTTCTACTTGTTCCCCACAAAAAAAGCAAAAACTCCTTTTGAAGGAATCAATCTGATGTCCAAAAAATTGAGCCAAAGATGGCTTAGAACTTGTTCTAGGTGTCAATTCCCAAACTGGCTGAAAATTGCAATAACTCCATCAATCCTTAATGGAATTAATTGAAACTGGTATAGGGATTCCTCATAAAAAACCGACCACTTCCTTTTAAAGGAATCAAACTGGAACTTCTTCCATCTTTATATAGATATGAGATTTTTACAAATCGGGGCTGTTCAAGATCTCTCCACAAAAACATCAAAAAAAAAAAAATGAAGAGGCACCAAAACAATCGGCAAAAATCACCATAAAATTCAGGACATCGAGATCTATCAAAACCCTAACCTCACTAGTTATGGTAGCTGTACTGCTTGTTGACATTACCATACGAACATGCTGAGCCTCGGTGGTGCAAGCAACTCCTAATGCGATTGTTGGGTTTAGATTTGTTGTTTGATTGCAATTTTTGCTTTGATACCAAGATGAAACTTGTGAGAACAGATTAGAGTCACAAAATATAGGAAAATAAGAAGAGAGATAAAGGAAGAGAAAATAAGAGAGTTTTTAGAGAAAATTCGTAATAGAGTAGTGTACTACTATATATATATATAATTGGTATACCCTTGGTGTGGTATACTAAACTGATACATTTATACTACCAATGTTACTATACTGCCCTTAATTCATTATATCTCAACAGATACAGATTTAGAGAAAGGAATGCGGGTGGAGAAGCAATCTTAGAATTTGCAATGACATATGATCTTGCAATAGCAAACACATACTTTAAAAAGAGAGAAAAACACTTGATTACTTTCAAAAGTGGATCAAATAGAAGTCAGATAGACTTTTTTCTAACTAGGAAGATAGAAATGTCAATATGTGAAGATTGTAAAGTTATTCTAGGGGAGAGTCTAACCACACAACATAGGCTAACGGGGGAAGATGTTCATGTTAAGATGGAAAAGAAAGAGCAAGAATTTAATTACACAAGAAGTAGATGGTGAAACCTAAAAAATGAAAAATTAGCGAAATTTATAGATAAATTGAAATCGAGGGGAAATGAAATTTGGAAGAAAATATAAATGTCATGTGAAATGAAATGGCTGGTATTATTAAAAGAGTAGCAAAAGAGGTTCTTGGAGAATTTTGAGGGAATTTGCAACCATTGAAGGAAACTTGGTGGTGGAATGATGAAGTCCAAAATACCATTAGAGCCAAATGATCTTGTTATAAGGATTGAAAAAAAAGACTAAAAATATAGAAGACTTAAGAAGATAAAAAAACAATGAAAAGGAAGCTAGGAAAGCTGCAAGCAATGTTGAATTTAAGGTACACGATGACCTTTATCATAATTTAGGTACTAGGGAGGGTGAGATGGGTGCATGGTATCAAATGTCTCAAAATATCTTATATATCTTCTGATATATGTCCATGTCTACCAAGACCGACACAACATATTCCTATACTAACATGAAACATTAAGTACATTATAAAAGTTCATTTTTTGGTCAACATGATGTACGATGTCGATGTGTAGTGCGAATATTCCCCTTTCACAGTGTATTATTGCCTAATGTCGACATTGTGCTGTTATGATAAAAAATTATATGAATAACAATAAATTTCAAAGAAAGTAAAAAGAGGGATAGAAAGAAGTTAAAGATAAAAAAGAAGAGAATCTACTTGTTCCCTTATGCTTGTATGGTTAGATTATAATATGTTTGTCAACTGTGATGTATGCATGTGTATTTTTAAAGAATGTTAAAATACAAGCATACTAAATTAAGCTATCATTCCTAATGAATCTATTTGTTTCCTTGTGCACATGTAGTTAGATTAGAATATGCATCTTAAGTTTCCACAACTTTTACAATATTTCTTTCCGATATTTTTGACATTTCCTATATGTCTTATTATAGCTTGATTGATATTTCCACTGACATCGACATTTTGAACCTTGCTCACAACAAACCACATACCACTCAATCTCATCAAAGTCGGCCCTAATGGAGACCTAGTCAAAGAGGAGCTTATAAATAATGCTCGCAAGATCCACGTGACACTTGGGGCTCCCCTCCTAGCATTCCTTTCCTTCTACAGACCCTAACAAATGACAGTAGGAAGAGCCCACTAGATGACAAGGGGAAAACCATCCAAATCTTGAATCCACCAACCCAAAATCAAGTCCTATAATGCTAAAGGAAGGACCAAGAGATCCAAAGATGAGAGTGAAAGAAGCCCAATGATCATTCTTATTAATGTTCAGACTAAACTCCTCCAACAAGCTAAGAAGCCTAAACATCTCACCCAATTCCCAATCAAATAAATTCCTCTTAAGCGTAGGACTCCACACACAAACCCTAAAATCAAAAGACTTAACCACTGACTCACCCCTAACTGTGGCTAGGGAGAACAATCTTCTAAACATCTCGCTGAGAGGGACTTCCTGTCACGCCCCGGATTTGGACCATGATATGGATTCTATGTATTTTCATGTTATTTTCATATAACTTGTATCAATGTCATGGTCATATAATTTTCCTTTTACTTTTTTTTTTTTTCATTTTTTATTCATTTCCATTTACCTTATTTTCATCATGGAGATTTCATCTAATCTTTCTTACAATACATTTGGTAGTGGAAGCATATACATTGTTATACATATATTATTAACCATTTAATCATATGTACAATGGAAATAAACTCACTTCACATTCCATGTTCACATCTATATAATGGAAATAAAATTCCATTCTATGTCCAATACAATCAAAATATCAATTACAATGTATCTTATTCAAAGTATCAAATGAATTCACTATTAAGTTATCCTGTCAAATATAACTTCTTGGTACTAAGCACTCTTCTTATTGCCTTTCTATCTTTTCAATCCGATTAATCTAGTTCAATTCTCTTCATCTGGTGATGGTTGTCAATATGGGTAAACTTGATAGTCTCACTAAGCAAACACACAAACCATAACAAATACAAGTCCAAAGTATATGACATACAATATCAAAGTATAGTTTGCATGTGAGCATTTCATATCCTAATTATAGACAACAACTCAAGGATCAATAAATGCTAACGATGACATTTTGGTTCATGAATGATGATTACAAATAAGAGTCAAAAGCCATAAGCAATGGAACAATAAAGAATCAATAATCTAATAAAGATAACAATAACACATTTTCTTGTTAGTGTTAGTGTTGATCAATGATTCAAATAACTATATTCGATCTTTTCATATGGTTTCTTATTACTTATTATCAATTGGTTCACATTCGACCCAATGGAAGTCCCGAATTACTCCTTGTAGCGACCCAAGGGTAAGTCCTATTAAATTTACCATTGTAGCAACCTAAGGGATGGTCCCATATAATATTCCATTGTGGTGACCCAATGGAAGGTCCCGTATTACCTCTTGTAATGACCTAAGGGTAGCTCCCATATAATTTACCTTGAAGTTCAAAAGGTACAATATTCATATGAAATGGATCAAATGAAGCTAATAAAGAAACTCATGAAATGAGGAAGGAATGCCAAGATTCAATAACAACCCAATTCTTTTCAATACATGAAGTACAATCTATGACCATTCAATCAATTTAATGAGTATTCAAATAATGTTAATATTTCTTAGCAAGCTAGCATCTTCTAATGATGACAATATTGGGAGTAGTTAAAACACTTCTTTTACCAACAATTGAAGAATGTGACCCATCAAATACCTTAACTTTCTACCTACTAGAATAGATATGATCAAATGAGAAAAGAGATCATATACTAGTCATATGGTGGGAAGCCCTTGAATCAATGATCCAAGAGTTGCTAGGGGATGAAACAAAAGTATTAAGAGTTGATGCTGATGTATGTTGTGTGGAGGATACTTTCATCTAAGCCATAAACCGGTGGAAAGACTAAATCTCCTCTCACGATAAGGCCCCAGCAGACAATGCTATAGTTGTAAACATTGGCTTAAAGCAATTAGATGTCATTGAATGTGCACTTGATTGATTGGCCACCTCTTTTATTCCTCTAGTAGATCCTCATTAGAAGAATATAATGTAGTATAGTAATGAATGAAAGCTTGCTTAACCTCCTCTAGGTCTTTAATGCATCTTCCCTCAATGGTAATTTTATTAATTTGGTTCTTGTTTCGCCTCTCATTAACCATTCTGTAGAAAATTTTTGTATTCCCATCCACTTCCTTAAACCAATGATCCCTCAATTTTTGTGTCCATTAGGTTTCCTCATTTTTAATAAATTCTTCATGAATCAGAACCCATGCCATCCAATAACTTGTATATCGGGCCACCATTCACCAATCTCATTGTGAAATTTTGGATAGGTGAATCACATGTTTTCAAACCTAAAAGGTGAGAGACCTCTCTGTTGGATGATATGATGAAGGAATATGGGGGAGTGGTCTAAAGTCACCCTAGGAAGGATAATTTGAGAGGGTGTCCCAAATAATGTTACCCATGCATGGGAATATAGGAATCTATCCAACAGAATACAAGAAGGGATAGCTTGAATGTTTGACCAAGTGTAACCAGCTTTCAACGATGGAATATTAGTGAGAGCACAATCATTGACAAAGCTATTAAATCTCCTCATTGTTCTAGTGATTTGGGATTCCCCCTCTCTTTTCTTGCGAAAAACAAATTGCATTGAAGTCCCCTCCCCCCAAGACACCATGGGATATCCCAAAGAGCATTAATGTCCGATAGGAAGGGAGAAAGGACCGCTTTTTGTTTTTGGAATCCCTAATGCTTCTTGCCCGTTTATTATCCACAAAGTCAAGTGTATATTCTTGAATTGTGACAATGTTTGTCTTGGCCAACTTCAAATATTCTTTTACAATTTTCCTCTTCTTGGCACTCCCCATACCTCTGACATTTGAGGGTATGATCCTCATTGACAACTTTTCGTGCCCCTTCTACTAGACTCTCTACCAGGTTGATGTAACATGCATGACGAAAGTGATGTACAAAGAGATCCACAGTAGAATAAATTAGCAATTCAAAAGATAAACTAGATTCCTATTCAAATCAAGTGCAAAAAGTGTAAAAGAAAATGAACTAGTAATGAAACTGATGAGCCTAACAAGTAAAGAACATGCAAAAATCTGAAAGCTGGTACTTGAATGCTTAAGTTATTATTCTACCTTCATTGTTAGGAACTAGAAGAACATCCAAAATATATAAACCTACTAGAAGGCAGAAGCAAAGTAGTGGGAATGGTTA
>JAOXJP010167899.1:0-12741 GCA_025762735.1 Platanus orientalis
CCTCATTCCCTACTTGCTGATGAAGACCGACCAGTTGCCTACCTTCTCTTGGTGCTCTCCTATCTGACCCCCCTTAGATCAATCCGATTCCCCTATTTTTTAGTCATTTTTTATTAAAGTAATTTCTTATCACTATGGGTCTTATGCCTAAGGCATGGGTCTCATTAACCTATGTCTAATCCCATGTTTACCTTTATATACATTTCTTGAGCGTGAAGAATCTTGAATCTTTAAGTCTTGGATCTTGGCAATCTTGAGGGCCATCCATGCATGTGGCTTCAAGTCCCTAGAGTATGTCTTCATTCTTTAAACACAAGGACTCTATAGTTTATAGACATGACAAATATATGCAATATGTTCATGCAATACTTAAACTACCACTCCACCTGTTACTCATTCTATGGTATTGATAATTTATAAATTTATAAATTTATATTAATAATTAAGAGACCGGTCGTATCAATATTTTGTTTTATTAAAGCTACAATCAGACTTTTTATCAAGGGGCAAATAAGTGGTTGTGGATAAGGCTTATGGCACGTGTTTGATTATAAAGACACATACCGAAGGTGGGGTAGATCAATTTCAATATAGTAGCATAATCCCCAAGGATTTGGTGTGACCACCTAAGGTCAGCCTAAGGTCAAGCCAACGTTAGAGGCTGACACATCAGCACCAAAAAGTGGAAAACATCCTTAAAAAGTGTAAATCACTTTTTCGATGCTGATGTGTTGACCCCTAATGCCATTCCTACCTTAATTGACCAGCCTAAGCATAAATGGGAGGTTTCCAACCATTCTTTGAGAGAGAGAAGGTTGGAGGGAAGAGAGAGGGAGTCAACTTTTTATGGGAGCGGGAATAACTGTAACCTCTCTAATCGTGGACTTCTTGAGTTATTTTGATGATTATTGTCGGCAACTACATTGGTGCATCATAGTGACTGCCTCAGTGAGTGTCAGGAATCTTTCAATAGATTATAGGAATTGAAAATGGAGTCCTTAAATTAAGGGAGGGATTCTGTGTTCGTCTGTACTTCTGAGTTTTCTGTTTCTCCAAAATTCTATGGTCTCCCAAATGATGAAAAATGATATTTATAGTCTATCCCAAAGAAGACCCATGCGTTAATTAGAAATCTACTATCTCAATGATTTTGCAGTGAGTCAGATAAGGGGAAACAATTCTATAGTCCCGATACCCGAGGTGTGCGCCATCTATGTGCATGCCTCATAATAGGATCCTGTGTAGCAGTGTAGCTCTTTTGAGTGTTGTTCTCACCAGAGAGTAATGTGTGGTTAAAAAAAAAAGTACTTAGGGCAATAGAATCATTTTATTTTTACTTCTTTTTTTATTTTACTTGGTGACGTTACTGTAGTGAGAGAAATACAAAATAGAATAATTACTAACTTCTAAGAATCCCCAAGATGAATTAACTTGCCCTATTCAATTGTTTCTCTTAAATGAGGTAAGGAACGTTTGTTGTGTATCATAATAATGTGTAAGTGTATTTGTTTTGTATACGTAACTTACTTTATCTAGCAATAGTAAGTTTGATGCTAGTAATCTTTGGGCGAAAGATGTAATTTTAACAATAAGAAATAGTAACTTTATTTCTATAATTGTGTAACCCAAACTTGAGGAATCCGTAAATAAGTCGTATGAAATGTTGTTGTATTTATATTGAACTTATACTGTCGGTAAGTTTAGTAATAATTTAGTAAAATCATTAGGTAACTTATATTTAAAAAAAAAAGGTAACTTTCATTGGGTCATTGTGTAACATTTACATGCGGGATGGTTAAAATGTAGGTGGTCAGAATATTTGCAGGAGTATGACATAAGTTTGTACAAATGCTTGTTCATTCTCGTGGTAGAAAATAAGTAATTTTTTGGACATGACTAGTAAAATTCTTCAATATATGTTTTTTAAATTCATCATAATGTAATGAAAAATAACTTTTTTTCTCTCATTTAAGTCTGGTCTATTTAGAAGGTTTAACCTACCAATAATAAATTAGGATGCCGTGAGGCATCTACATCAAAGTTATAGTCATTCTCAAGCCCCAAAGATGGGGAAGAGCATGATTTGAGATACTTCGAGGTTGCACCAAAACTGGCTAATCAGCCAGCTACTACATTAGCACACCCCCTCACATGACAACATCTATCATCAGAAAAAGCTTGAGGCATAAAAAACATGGCAGTTTTGAATAAGAGTATTATTGGCAATGGAGTGAAATCACACCAAGATTTAAACTAATCAAGCACAGTTTAGGGTGGAGATTGAAGCTCTTAAGCAAATGTTCCAAAGCAAACCAAACCGGGGAAACCCTTGTACATTTTAGCCTCTTTGCATAAAAGAAAGGAAGGAGAGTGCCTAGCAATTAGTATTTAAAGAAATAAAAATTCATTATGACACAACTATATTTATTAAAAATATAAATAAGGATGGTGGTCTCCGCCCTTCTAGAGCCGAGATTAACTTTGGTCAAACTATTCTCTCTAGTTGCAATATCATCGACCTCAGCTCCTCAGGGCCTCAATACACTTGGTTTTGTACAAGGCAAGTTCTAGGTTTCATTACAGAGAGACTTCCTCGAGCAACTTGTACCCCCCTTAGAGATCATTATTCCCTAAAGCATCCCTAGAAAAATCTCTTAGGCACTGGGTTTAATCATCTCCCAATCTTCCTCAACCTTTTCCCTCTCCATTCATTTAGACCTCGCCCTTTTAGATTCGAGTGGATGTGGACCACCCACCTGGGCTGCAAATCCCCCATTAAAAATTCATGGGATTCATCCAAGCCATGCTCTTCTATCAGGAAAGTCTGCAACAACCTGACAGACTTAACCCCCACAATCAAAAAGTGGAACAAGACCTCCTTTGGGAACTTCAAAATATCCCTAAATTCTCCTCTAGGTATTGCTCTTTCTAAAACAATTGCATCCTTCACCCAAAACTAGAGAATCCATTAACCTTATATACTCTAAAATCAATATCCTTTTAAAAAGGGAAGAGATTTTGTGGGCCTAAAAGTCCCGCATTGATTGGCTCAAGTGGGAGTTCAAAAACCCCAAATTTGGTGATCTCTCCACCCTTGCCCGTAGAGCTAAAAATAGGATTTTGTCCATAAGTTATTCTTCAGGGTGTGTGGACATCTAGGGACTCAAATATATCCATGGTTGCAACCCATTTCTTTAGATCCCTTTAAACCTCGTCCCACCCTTCAAAGCTTGATATTGAAGCTGCCACTGATTACATCTCCCACACCCGCTCTGAACACGATACCACACTTTTGAAAACCGCTTCTCCCCTGAAGAAATCTAGTTAGCAGCTTTTAGCATTGACAAACTCAAATCCCCATGCCAGATGGGTTTCAACCATGATTTTTTCAGGAATTCTGGACCATTATAGGTCCTGACATTACTTCAACAGCATTGTAGTTTTTTTAATATAATAGAACCTTTTACCAAAAAAAAAAATTCAGTTGAATTGCAGCGAGGATGAGTTGACGTATGATGGGATTATTCCAGCAACCCTTTGTGCCCTTATCTTGGCCAACATTCATATCATGATTCAAATCCTACTTACACCATAACTACTTGGAGCCGTAATTGTTATATGAAATGGATGAACCATTAAGCAAAGAGGTCACTGATCAGACGTTGAAGGAAACCACACAATTGCAGTAGGTAAATCAGGGGACATCGACTCCTTGACTGTGCAACAAGTCCGGCCCCTATTTTTTAAGTCCTTAACCATCTACGCATTCAAAATGTACGAACATAGACATTTTCATTTCCCGCCCGCTACTTCAAGTTGGTTTGTTCTGGTATTTTGCCCTAATCTACCGCTTGCTTCATTATCTTCACCTGTTACTCATCTCCTTGGTTGTGATCATTGTATCATTGTCTAACACAGCAAAAACTCTTGTGGCTATATCCCATCCAACGAACAGAATTTGTTGCCGGCGAGATGTCAAGAACCGAAGCCTCCTCCCAATCTTGCTCATCGGTTTCTGCGGAAGACCTTAGGCCTTAAAACAAATCTCATCGGAGTTTTGCGTCGGCTAATGGGGTATGTGTTTATTGCATATATAGGTCACGATTTCTAGGGCTACTCAGAGTGTTATTGCATATATAGGTCACGATTTGTTTATTGCAAACCTATCTTGCTCACGATTTATTGTGTATATATGTCATGCATATATCCCATCCTCCGATTGTCGATATGGTTGAATACAATGATTTAACTATCCTACTTACCAGGGCTATTTGGAGGATTACCATCCGATGTGCACATATTGGCCACATCGGTCGTTTACCACTGGAGCCCACTTTTGTAATCAGATAGGTTTAACAATTTTTTTTTTTTTTTGAGATGCATTAACATAGGAAAATATTCATACCAATGTTTTACTTTCAGGAGGAAATCACTTGATAAAGATTTTATGTGTAGGTCCATGTCCATTGAAATTTTAACTTTGATATTTACCAAGTGACAGTGTTATTAACAGCCTCCTCTACACACCAGATGCTCTCCCTCGTGGTTATTTGGCCTTGTAAAACAATTAACAAAGGAACAAAGGTCAGACGTAGAGAGCATTGGATTTGGATGTCTTTTACAGCTGGGGAGTACTATAATGAATGGATATGTTTTAAATTGGGTTTGGGCACATGCTGACCCAAATGGCTGCAACATTAACATTGGAAAGCGACCACTCTAGATTTCACTAAATGTGGTTGAATTGAACTTAGGTCTACCTGACAAAGGGAAGGAAGTTGTTACAAAAGGTAACAATGAGGCCATGTCTAAAATTGGGCATTAGTATGGACTGTCTGACACCCAAAAGATTCCGTTGGAGCTTCTTAAGGAGCGAATCTTGTTGGCCAACAGTGGAAGGGATAACTTCAAGTGAGATTTTGTTCTTTATGCCCATGCAACATTGCTCACCCAGATGTCTAGTCTGGACGCCTCTCCTAAGATCCTCCACTCTCTTGTTGATGTTTATAGGATAGCTGAGTTCAATTGGGCTCAGTATATCTTCAAAGAATTACAAAAGGCAATCTCGCCTATAGGGGACAAGAGAAAAAGGCATGAGAAGAGGAGGAATAATACGAAGTCATACAAGCTTGGTTGTTTATATTTTTGCAGGTGGGGTTCCAAGAAATATTTAGATAGTATTCTTAATCACATGTCTTCTTGGTTTTATATTTAGTTGCATATGTTAATGGCCAAATTTTATGTTGCAGGTATTGTTTTCCAAATATATATCAATAAAGCTTTGTAAGGCACATGGTGAGGTGCCTCAAAAGAGGGTTGTGCCCCTCCATTCAACCTGGGGCAAAGAGGACATCAAGAAAATTATGAAACAAATAACAAATGTCGGGGGCTTAGACAAGATAGTGGTATCATTTTTAACACATCCTACAATGTTGTTTAATTGGAAATCATTTACACTAAATGTCACAAGGAGTTACTCGTTGTCTTAATATAAGTTCCTCTTTCTGCTATGGTATGGTTACATTAGTTGTGAACAGTTGTCATTATCCAAAGTATTTTTCGACGGAAATAATATTGAAATCAACACAAAGGTTAAGATTCCAACACATCAAAAGGTCCTGAATGTTGTTTCATAAGTTTGGAAAACCCCCTAAAAGTTACACATTTTGGAACAGGAAGTTAGACACTAAGTTTACATAAGTTACTCTCTATGCTATCATAGGGTTATGTCTACACATAAACTTACAACTATTTCATTGTCCATAGTCAATAGTTGTTAAATTATACATGTACACGAGAAAAATCAAATCTTCATTAGGGAATCTATTTCATTGTTACTCATTTACAAGAAGTTACACATTGTCTTAGTATAAGTTACAACGTTACATATTGTCTTAATATAAGTTACTCATTATTCTCTAGTAGGGTTGCATCATTATGAACAGTTGTGCTCATTATCCAAAGTATTTTTTACCGAAATAACATAGAATCAACACAAAGGTTAAGATTTCAACACATCAAAAGGTCCTGAAGTTTGTTTAATATGGAAAACCCCATAAAAGTTACACATTTTGGAGCAGGAAGTTAGACATTAAGTTTACATAAGTTACTCTTAATGCTGCTATGGTTGGGTACATGTAGACAGTTGGGTACATGTAGACACTTGAAATGGTTTCCAAACAATTTTGTGAATGGTACTGATTATAACAGGATATGTCCATGCTATCTTTATGCTCTTAGCTTCTTGCATACAATAGCCTAATTGGATTGTTGGTTTTAGCTGAATGTACTACATTACTGAATTAGTCGAACTTACATTCCATCAGCTTTGGGACTGTGATATATGTACTAAAACTTCCAGTTATGTTTATAATACATCCCTTCGTCAGCCGGAACTTCCCATTTGCTGATGTTAGTAGACATAGGAAAAGTGAAATGGAGGACAGCCTTCAAGGTCCTGGTGGTTAGTGCTCACCTATCCCTGCAAGATATCTGTTACTTACTTTGACATTTAACAAATTATCTATGTTTAATCTAGTTATGATGTTTTACCAAGTCTAGCCCTTATTGTTGTAGCTGCAGGGACCCCTACAAGCAGCCATACAACATGCGATACTGTTCAATCCCTTTTGCGAAGAAGGGTAAGGCAATTGAAGAGCATAATCTTGGAATCAAATGCTGTTGTTAATGGAAGAATAGACGGCATTGAGGCCAAAATAATGGATAGGACTAATGATCTAACATCCAATCAGCGTGAACTGAAGGATGAGCTTGAAGCTGTGAAGCTTGATGTGAGCACCCAGTTTGCCAAGGTAAAGGCTATGCTGAAAGCCATACTTGATCGTCTGGGTGAAGAGAACAATGAATGTCTCGATTTGCCAACCGGAGTCCAATCCTTTGAGGCTGCACCTATGACTACTGATGGAAAAGCAGTCTTTGTGGTTATTCCAAATCCGCAAGATAAGGAAAAGAAAAAAAGCAAAAAATATTAAAAACTCATCAGATGAGTGATGTGTATACAAAAAAACCTGTATGAGGTATGTCCAAAGGTGGAGAAACAAGTGTAGAGGATGGTGTGGAAGAAAAAGCACATTTGGAAAATATATATAGGCAAGCAACCGTTGGTAGGCGGAACATGACATCGTATCTTTCTTCCCCAAAAAGATATTAACCATAATTAGTACATCTTTCATTATGGAGTCTCACAATCCCATTTATTTTTTCTGTAGGATGGTTGCAACAAGCATCGGTAGGTGGGTTTGTACATTCTCAAATCTGAAGAGCGTGAGGGTTCGGATAAAAGTGCTATCACCGGTATGTGAACTTGACACATGGTGAGATATAAAAATGTAATAAAATCTGGTGGGTTACCCTTTAGGCGATAATGTGTAAAACACATAAGTAATGAAACAAAAACTAATAACCCTGAGGTAGTAGTAACAAGACTGAATATATGCCAAAGTGACATTTTCATCAAATATTCGTATAAACAAAATTGAGGAGTCAATGGAAAAAATTACTGGTGTTTATTTTGTTTTTGGCTTCATTTTCTAAACAATATATATTAATTGATTCTGAACCTCCTTTATGTGTATAATTGTTTAGCTTGAATTTAGGTCATTGACTACTATGGCGAACTGTTGATGCATAATAAAAAGAACAACACTGGGAATTTATCAAAGTACTACATTCCTTTGTTTGTGATGGTAATGGATCGTCTGGTATCAGTTATGAGTTTGTATAAGGTCTGAAACTACAATTGCACAAAATAACAAAGTTCACATGCTTAAATTGTGCAGGCGTCGTATTCTTGCAAGGGTTATGTCCCTGATATAGAGTTGGGTGTATCTTTGATGCATGCTAGGCACCTTGAAATTGACATTACGACTTATCAAAAAGTAAAGAATTCTCATACTTTCTATATTTATGTAGTCGATAAGGGTGAACCAACCAATATATATGATTTTGTAGATTTACACACCTATTTCAAATAATGTCCACTAGTGGCTCCTTGTGCTAAATTTTGATATTGAAAAGGTGTTCGTATTAGATTCTATGCCGCTATTAAGGGATAGAGGCGGGCCTTGTGCAGAAACTACCAAAAAAGTAGTATGTTTTCTTGTAGTTGGCCAACAAAAAAGTTGGAAATTCATATGAATATGCTCTCATAGTGACATTCGTATCCTTAAAATCATGACTTGAACGTTGTGCAGATAGTGGGTCTAGAGGACATAATTTCCATTGCATTTGGTCATATTGTTGGAATCTCAGCGTGGGAGATTGTCCAAGTGGATGGACTGGTGTAGGATAATGGGTGGGCTAGAATTTTGCTATTGTGGCAGAAATATGTGGTAACATTCAAAATCATGGCTAATGAAACTTTTTAACATTATTTCTAAAGGTTTGATTGTGGGGCTTTCATTTTGAAAAATATGTTTGCATGGGATGAACAATACACCGAATCATTTTCTTAGGCAAGTTATCTCATTCATATCTACTATTTTCAATATACTAAACATCTGTTCTTGCAACTTATGTAAAAGTCTTCACTTTATGTGTACCATTGTTCCATTTGAAACATAACAGGTGAATATAAACAAGATACGCAGAGAGGTCGTGTGTGACCTACTATTAACGAAGTTTAATTCATCACGGCAGGAACTAACATTCGTACAACAATACTTGTGAGTACCAAGTTTTACCCTTCTTTTAATTTCAATGACTAGTACCATGTGGTCTACTACTCAATGAACACCTTTTGATTGACTTCCAATAAGTTGCATAACAACAGTGCTATGGTTATAGGTTTGCGCATTGCAATAATTGACCTAAATGGCTTGTTCTGTGTATACCTGCTGGCAGTAAATGTTTTCAACGACTGTACATTTTGCATAGTGGATTACCAACCAACAAGTTCCATAGAAAGAAGTAGAGTACGGGATTAGAAAGTGTACATACTAATATTGCATTGAAGATACTGGCAGGGATTTGGCAAGGCAACTACAACTCTTCCTTTAAGTCAGAATGACGTTATAAGCCTAGTCAAAATCATTATGTACTTACATGGGGGTGATTTGTTTGTCTTTATATGGGGGTGTTGGCCCTCAATACACTTTTTGGGGGGGTGCTTATCACTTTTCAAAGCTGATGTGTCTGCACCCTAGTGCTGTTATCATGGTGCTCATCAAATTCATTCTCATCTTATTTTTTCCCATCATATACCCCTAGGCAGAGTTTAAGTTGTCCACCAGATCCACTGAAAGTAGTCGTTATAATGTAACTCACCCAAAGTTTGATACTATATATGTTATCATCATCTAATGTATACTTGGCAGACATTGTATAGAATGAGTTATAAAAATTGTTATTGTTTGAAAAGCATTATTTATTCAATATTTTAGTTCTATTGAGAAGCTATTGTATTTCGAGAAATATGGTATCATGTATGGATTGTGTAACTCATCTTACAAATAACATGTAGTTTTTATTCATCAAAGTGGTAGGGTTGGTGTGATGGTATCTTTGCACAATGTTCAATTTTATTCACTTTAACCCCACTTATCAAGGATTGTAAGAAAATATACCATTACAGTCGTTATATTGAGCTTCATAACTTTCACGTCTTTAGTGTGACACTAGGTGTCAACTATAGGTCTTCATTTTGGAGTATGTAACTTACCATTTAGGACATATATAACGTTATTCTTCCGATATAGTAACTTATTTGATAACGGACCCTGGGAGTCGCACACCATGTGTTTAAAAAAATGAATGGATAATTTGATGAGGAAGTGAAGAAAACACATTACTTTTACGAAGTAGGGTTTATTGAACCACTGAACAAAAGGTACTAAATTTTAATAGTATAAGTTACACATGTGATGATGTTGCGTTACACATTTCGACATATAGAAATCACCTACTAACTACTTGGGCAACTTCTTAATATGTAACTTACCATTCAGAAATATGTAACTTTAGTCTTCCAATAGAGTACCTTATTTGGTAAGGGCCCACAGAGAGTCGAATACACCATGTTCACCATGATAACTTGATGAGGAAGTGAAGAAAACATATTACTTACTTTCACAAAGTGCAGTTTAATGGACCACTAAACAAAAGTCACTAAATTTTAACACTATAAGTTACAAATGTAAGTAATGTTGAGTTACACATTTCGACGTGTGGAAATTCCATAGTAACTTGGGCGGTTTCAGAATATGTAACTTACATTTTAGGATATATGTAACTTTCGTCTTCCGATATAGTAGCTTATTTGATAAAGGCCCTAGGGAGTCAAACACACATCGTGTTCACAAAAATGAATTGATGATTGCATGAGGAAGTGAAGAATATAGATTACTTACTTTTACGGAGTTTGGTTTAAAGGACCACTGAAAAAAAGTTACAATAGTTAAACAGTTGAAATTCCATAGTAACTTGGGCGGATTCGGAATATGTAACTTACATTTTAGGATATATGTAACATTCGTCTTCTGATATGGTAACTTATTAGATGAGGGCCCCAGGTAGTCGAACACACATCGTGTTCACAAAAATGAATTAGTGATTGGATGAGGAAGTGAAGAATACATATTACTTACTTTTATGGAGTTTGGTTTAAAGAACCACTAAACAAAAGTTACAATAGTTAAACAGTTGAAATTCCATAGTAACTTGGGCAGTTTTGGAATATGTAACGTACCTTTTAGGATATATGTAACTTTCGTCTTCCGAGATAGTAACTTATTAGATGAGGGCCCCAAGGAGTCGAACACACATCGTGTTCACAAAAATGAATTAATGATTGGATGAGGAAGTGAAGAATATAGATTACTTACTTTTACAGAGTTCAGTTTAAAGGACCACTAAACAAAAGTTATAATAGTTAAACAGTTGAAATTTCATAATAACTTAGGTGGATTCAGAATATGTAACTTACATTATAGGATATATGTAACATTCGTCTTCCGATATAGTAACTTATTAGATGAGGGTCCCAGGTAGTCGAACACACATCATGTTCACAAAAATGAATTGATGATTGGATGAGGAAGTGAAGAATATAGATTACTTACTTTTACGAAGTCCGGTTTAAAGGACTACGGAACAAAAGTTACAATAGCTAACTAGTTGAAATTGCACATGCGATGATGTTGTTTTATACATTTCAACGTCTATATATCACCTAGTACGTACTTGGGTGGTTTTGGAATATGTAACTTACCGTTTTAGAAATATGTAACTTTAGTCTGAAGATGTAGTATCTCATTTGATAACAGCCCTAGGGAGTTGAACACACTATGTTCATAAAAAAAGAATGGTTGATTTCATGAGGAAGTGAAGAAAACAGAATACTTGTTATTTGTTCGGTTTAATGGACCACTGAACAAAGGTTACTAAATTTTGATAGTGTAAGTTACACATTTCTACATGTGGAAATTTTTTATAGTAACTTGCCCGGTTTCAAAATATTTAACTTACATTTTAGGATATATGTAACTCTAGTCTTCCGATATAGTACCTTATTTGGTAACGGCCCCAAGAGGTCGAACATACCTGGTTCACAGAAAATGAATGGATAACTTGATGAGGAAGTGAATAAAATAGATGACTAACTTTTCTGAATTTTAGTTTAATGGACCACTGAACAAAAGTTATGAAAGTTAAATAATATAAGTTACACATGTCCTGTTGTTGTGTTACACATTTCGACATGCAGAAATCCCCAAGTAACTACTTCAGCAGATATTTTCATCTTAAATGCTAGGTCCCGCAACGTAAAGGGTTGGACTATAAGTTATGGTTTCCTCAAATTGTAAGCATTCTCTAAGTTAGGCTTTGCCATTTTCGACAATGTTACTATATCGGAAGACTAAAAATATCAATTTTCTCTATGGTGTGGACTTCGCAGAAAGGGATCCACGACCCACTTCGGGGTTTGTTCAGAGTCGCCACCAACTCGGGTTCTTTTTACAAGCGGGGTTGGACGCCTGCCTCCTTTTCCAAGGGAAAGGGAGGATACGGGCTTTCTCAAGGCCTGGGCTAGGCACTTGGGCCTAGGGTTGACTCTCTAACTGGTCTGGTCTTCAGGGATTTGGGTAAGCTATTTGGTTGCAATGGGGGAAGGTGTTAGGCACCCTAATTACCCACCTTTTTAGAATGACTTCTTTGACCTAACCCTTTTATTTCATTTTCACCAAGCAGTGAATAAAAGTAAGGGGATTTTAGTGGGGTTTCTACCAATACGCCTAATCTCAAGGTAGTACGCCTGATCATGGGTATGCCTGATCTCTCACAGAGGTGGAGATCAGGCGTATTGATTTAATTGGGCCTTTCTGAGGTCAGGTTGAGGTGTCAGCAGGCTAAGGCTCTTATTGGGGCATTTTGGAGGGGTTGTGGGATTATTCAAGGGTTAGGATGTGGTAAGGGGTAGTTTTGAAATCTTTCTGTCTGAGTATGCCTAAAAGAATAGGGTATGCCTGATTTCATCCAGAGGTAGAGATCAGGCGTATTGGCCCAATTGAACCCTTTCTGGGCTTTGATGACATGTCAGGGATTTGGGATCATTTCCAGGGTCTGTTTGAGAGTCTAGGAGCTGTCAAGGGCCATTGTGGAATTGGGGATAATTTGAGAATTTTTGGGTTTGGTACACCTGAACAACAGGGTACGCCTGAAATATGTATGCTTGATCTCTCACAGAGTGAGAGTTCAGGCGTACTGTGTTTTGCCCAGAAAAAT
>JAOXJP010167910.1:0-12741 GCA_025762735.1 Platanus orientalis
GCAGTAGATACCGACTAGTTCATGTCATTGTTTTTTTGGCTTCCTCCTTATCTTTTGGTAGCTGGTCATCTTTTAAATATCTTATGATTTGAGCAACCCATCCAGGCTCGGGGCTAGTCACGTTGATTTCCTTGTCCTTTTTCTCCTTGATACTTTCTTGGGGAAGGTATTCCACCATAACTCCTAGGGTTAGGTTTTCAGAAGTGGGTGATGCAAGCTTGGCTAATACGTTAGCATCTTCGTTGTCCCCCTGGGGGACTCATTGTATGGTGAAATGTCTAAATTAAGACTTCTCTTTCTCTGTTATGGTGAGGTACTGCTTCATTCGGTCATCCTTCGTGCTATACTCTCCTTGTACTTACCTGACCACCAACTGGGAGTCGTTCATGACTTTTACCTTTTTCGCCCCAAGCTCGCGAGTAAGGCGCAACCCTATGATCATTGACTCGTAGTCGGCTTCGTTGTTGGTCGGCTTAAACCCATACCTTATGACATATTCAAGCTTAGCCTGCTCTAGTGTAATTAGGACTCCTCCTCCTCTAGCAGCGATGCTAGTGGAGGATTCGTTTACATGCACGACCCATTCTTTGTGGTTAGCTTCTTCTCGCTGTATGTCTCGTGTTTCGAGCTCGACATCCGTGTTATAGGTGTATTCAGCAATGAAGTTGGCAACAACTTGGCTCTTAATTGCTCCTCGAAGGCGGTACTCAATGTCAAATTCACTTAATTTTATCGACCACTTCACTAGCCTCCCTGAAGTTTCGAGTTTATGCAGTATCGTCTAGAGCAGTTGATCCATCAGGACCCGGATGGCGTGAGCCTGGAAATATGGTCTAAACCGTCGAGTAGTGACGACCAAAGCCAAGGCCATTTTTTCTACCCTAGGGTACTTTTTTTCTGCTCCCCTAAAGGCTCTATTAGTGTAGTATACGGGTGCTTGCACCCTGGCCTCTTCCCTTACCAACACCTAGCTTGACGATGTTTCTGATATCAACAGGTATACATAGAGTACCTCCCCTTACTTTGGCTGATTGATTATCGACAGGTGATTGAGATGGTTTTTAAGCTCGTTAAAGACCTTGCACACTCCTCAACCCAGTGGAAGGCCTTCCTCAATAGGCAGAAAAGGGTGAGCATTTATCAATGGCACGAGAGATGAATTGGATGAGAGTTATGATCCTACTAGCCAGGTGCTATACTTCCTTCATATTTTTTGGGCGTTTGCATATCAAGGATTGCCTTCACTTTCTCGGGGTTGGCCTCTGTCCCTCTCTAAGACATCATGAACTTGAGGAATTTCCCAACTGACACCCCGAAAGCGTACTTGTTAAGATTAAGTTTCATTTTATGCTTTTTTAAAGTTTGGAAAGTCTCAAATATTTGAGAGGTGCTGCTCGATTTGAAGACTTTTCACCAGTATGTCGTCCACATACACCTTGACATTCCTTCCAATTTGGCCCTTAAACGTTTCGTTGACTAGTCTTTGATAGGTTACCCCGACGTTCTTTAATCTGAATGACATAACTCGATAACAGTAGAGCCCCTGGTTAGTGATGAAGGCGGTATTCTCTTGATCGGGCTCGTGCATCTTAATTTGGTTATACCTCGAGAAGGCGTCCATGAAGCTGAGGGTTTAGTGACCAGCTGTTGAGTCTACCAAGGTGTCAATCCTCAGGAGCGAGAAGCTATCCTTTGGGATGCTTTGCTTAGGTCAGTGAAGTCGACGCACATTTTCCATTTCTCGTTCGACTTTTATACCGTCACCATGTTGGTTAGCCAGTCAGGGTAATAAACTTTCCTCATGAAACCGGCTGCTAGTAGCTTTTTCACCTCTTCCATAACTACTTGATTGTGCTTTGGAGTGAAATTTCTTTTATTCTACTTGATGGGCCTCGAGGCCGAGTTCACATTCAGCTTATGTATGACCACTCGGGGATCTATCGCTAGCATGTCCTCATGTGTCCAAGCAAATATATCCCGGTTTTTGATAAGGAAGTCCCTCAGCCGAG
Organism: Platanus orientalis; assembly: GCA_025762735.1. Lineage (NCBI taxonomy): Eukaryota > Viridiplantae > Streptophyta > Magnoliopsida > Proteales > Platanaceae > Platanus > Platanus orientalis. The sequence continues at coordinate 2,010 of JAOXJP010167910.1, forward strand.
CCTTGAATCCTTTTGGCAGGTCTGACCCCACCTGAGTTATTCCATCTAGCGTGTCGGTGTTGAGGATGATGTCTTCCAGCTCTCCCCTAGGTTCTGCTATTACTCGGGTCCTCTCATCTCAGACTTTCAGGCTTTCGATTAACATGCTCACTCTAGAAATTGGTTCCCTTTTGAATGAAACCATATAACACTCCCTAGATGCCACTTGGTCCCCTCTAACTTCTTCGACTCCCTTCTCCGTCAGGAATCCCATCAATAGATAATACGTCAACGTGACTACTCTGAGTCGGTTCAATGTAGGCCTTTCGAGTGTTGCGTTGTAGGCCAAGGGGCAATCGACCACAAGAAAATCTATCACTTGGGTCGTCTGACATTCTCCCATGCCAGTTGTGATGGGCAAGTTGATCGTTCCTAATGGAAGCAACCGATTACTTGTGAATCCCACCAACGGTGTCTAAATGGGCTTGAGTTTATCTCACCTGATTCCCATCTGATCAAAAGCGGGGAGGTAGAGGATATCTGTTGAGCTACCATTGTTGATGAGGATGCGGTGCGTGAGATAATTTGAAATGACTAAGGTCACCACCAAAGGATCATCGTACGGTTGACTCACCCCTTGGACATCCTCTGCTAAAAGGGTGATAGGTGGGCACCTTGATTTGAGTTACTTCATTGGCCTTTCTGTTATCATAAGTTGTAGACCCCTTTATGCACGGATCTGCCTCACATACGACTTCTTGGTTGAGCTGGACTCTCCTCCTCTTACGAAGCCCCCAGATATCACCCTTATTTCCTTTATAGATCCTTCAGGTTTTCTTTCTTCTCGGGGTGGGGGTCTCGGTGGGCATTCTCCCATCTAACCTGTTATCGCCATGTGACAAACCTCTACAATCAGCTTCTCTGAATCAGGGCTTCGATCTGTTCCTTCAAGTTGAAGCAGTCGTTAGTGTCGTGGCCATGGTCCCAGTGAAAACAACAGTATTTGTCACGGCTCCTCTTCTCCGGTGGGGCACGAATTCTCTTGGGCCATTTAATACTTGGGTCATCCCTTATGTGCACGAATACTTGTTCTACATGTGCATTAAGAGAGGTATAGTTTTGAAACTTACTCAGGGGGAAGTTGATTCGTGGCCTAATCCAATGAATGCCGCCGCTTTCTCTTGTCGGGGGACCCCTTTCCTCCCAAGGCGTTTGCTATTGCTCCCTTTTTCTTTTATCATGCTACGGATTAGACCCGGCATCTCGTTCTTGTTCGGCATTAAGGGTATCTTCGACATTCATGTGCTACTGCGCCTTTACCATAAGATCAGCCATCCGACTTAGGGGGTTCTTGGATAGAGAGAACAAGAATTTAGAGGGCGTTAAACCCATCATCAGGGTCTCTACAATCATTCTATCATCAGCATCATCAATTTGTAGGGTCTCTTTGTTGAACTAAGACATATATTCCCGTAATGACTCCCCTTGTTATGTTTGATATTCAGGAGATGGGTTTCTGGCTTTCGGTGCCTCTAGCCACCGATAAAGTAACTGACAAATTGTTGGCTTAACTCCGTGAAGTTGAATATGCTTCCAAGCTTTAGTCGGCCAAACCAAACCCTGGTAGATCCCTTAATCATGGTTAGAAATGCCCAACACATTATTTCGTCAGGTGCCGCTTGCAGGCTCATATATGTCTTGTAGGCCTCTATGTGATCCAAGGGGTCCTTGCCGCCATCAAATACTTCCATCTGCGGTGGCCTGAACTTGTCAGGGAGGAGCCAGGCCATTACCTCTATGGTAATTGGATGATCCATTCTCTGGATGAGTTCATCGACGCTAGTTGGGGCTTTACCTTTCAGCGCTTCCCTCATTGTCGCCATCTCCTTCCTTACGACTTCAATTTTTCTTCTCAGAAGCTCGAGACATGAACCTTCTCTTCATGATGACTGGTGCCTCGAAAGTGGGAAGCTATAACGCTGACAGCCTCACCCTCCTATCCTTGGTCGAGACTTTCAGTCAGAGGGACATGAGACCCAGGCCGTGCCGTGTCGCCATCGCTAGACGCTTCTTAACGGCCCCATAATTCTTGTATAATCTCCCTGTTTTGCTCCATCAACAATTGCACGCTAGCTGTCAATCCCTAAATCCTTTGTTCAAGTACATCTACCCTTGGAGTTTTTAGACGTGCTCTGTTGGAGACAAAGGCTTCTAGCCCGTTAGCTCCAGCGCCCTGATCGTATTGAGCTACCATCGACCTAGTTTCCACCATGTGGACCTTTTACTCTGTCAGGAGCACAATGTTCCCATAGACAATGCCAATTGATAGCGTACCAAAAAATGGGTCTCCCGCACACCAACCAGATGGTCCACAATCGTTCTAGGTCCCAGGTCTTAGTCAGGGGCGGGTCCTGCACACATCAAATGAGAGAAGATTAGGGAGCTAGCGACGGTAGGCTGCCGACCTCTAGCTCTCTGACGATCAAGTCAGAAAGATTAGGGGGATTCTAAAGGAGCTCTTTCCCTCTCTCTCTCTCTCCTTAGGGTTTTTTTTCTCTTACCTGAGTAGTGAACTGGTGTCTTTATTTATAGGCTTGGATTAGGGTGTATCGTGGCGAAGCTTGCATGTCGCTTTCTCCCCCTACTCTCGCCCATTGCTAGCCCCCATGTTCTTGTACGACCCTGTCTCCCATGACCTTGGGTGTATTTTCTTCTGCCACGCCTATCTTTTTCTCAGAATTGGCAGGTCTATTATAGAGGTTATGTGATTCGCATAATGATTTCCAGATCATGCTTATCCTTAAATCAAGTAGTCGGGGTCTCAGGCGGTGCTAACGTTCTAGTGGAATAGTCGGGTGACTGTAACTCGATAGGTTGGGGTTATTAGGTCCTCGGGGGCTCAAGTGGCCTTTTAGGCATTGGGTGCTCCGACCGTTGATAGGGATCATTTACAGGATATTTGGGACCGAATTGAGGGATTCTCTCAACTTCTTCGTTGAGGGCCTGGGTGAGAAAGTCTTGGTCTAGACATCTTTAGAACTCCCTAGGCCACATCATCGAGGGCCAGGATCCTAACAGTTTATCAGGGTCTATTCATAAAGCTCTCGATATGGTTTTCCCCATCAAACACAAAGCATGGGTTTTTTCTTTTTGTTGTTTTAGTTTTTTTTGTTCATGCCGTATGTAGAAGTTCTTGGGCTAATTATTGAGGCTAGAGGAAAACACCTTTGCTCTAGTAGAACCATTTGTAAAGGCTCTCATTCTGGTCCTAGAGGCTCCAGCAAATTTGCTGCAGCTAATCACATCTCTTTCACATGTCACTCTTTTTGTCGGTCGATCTCAGGATTTGTTACATCAATACCAATTATTATGTACCTAACCGAATCAATAGAAGTCTACAAGGCTTGGAGTTCATCACGCTAGGCCCTTTAAACCATTGGGATTGTAACAAGATTTTGGATATCCATATGATGTAATTTACGCAAAATTTTAGGATAAAATCTAACGATGAGGGCAATTCTTGGTTAAAAGGTAGGAGATGTTGTGTTGTTCTTTGGGCCTTAGAGTTTTTGTCTTGTGCATCCATGGTAGTTGTATGTACCTAAGTAAAGTTGGCAATGAGCCTAGCTAGCTCCCCTAATCAACCTCTATTTGAGCTCGTTTAGTTAAATGAGATTGAACTGAGTTGTTAGAGGTTTGGATTGTTAAAAGCTTAGCTTGTTAAGGATCTATATATACCTACGTTTTGTAAAGGAGATTGGAATTGTATATGGGATATCAATGATGAAATAGGAGATTGTATTCTATCTCAAAATATATTATCCCAAGTTCGAAGAATTCTTAGTGGATGTAATTTAGTAGACTTGGGATGTAAAAGTCCATACTTGACATGGAGTAAGAGATAATAGAGTGGCATTTGATGGAGGAGAGATTGGATAAAGGAGCTGAAAATCTAAAATGGAAGATATTATTTCTAAATGTATTTATTAAAAATCTAGTGCATCAGGTTCAGATCATATTCTCATGAATTTAATCTTAAACCCAAGTCATAAAAAAGAAATAGACCATTCATTTTCGAATGGATGTGATAAACTCATCCTAGGTGCCGGCAAATTAAGTCTTATGGAAAGAGGAGGGGGTAGTAGTCCATCTTTCACATCTATCTGAGGAACCTAATTCCAGTACTAAAATAGTGGAATACGGAGGAATTTGGGAAAGTAAATGAAAGATTACAAAAATTAAAAGTCCATATTTCCTTCTTAAACTCTCTTCCACAAGGTGATCCTAGGAAGACTGCACTCAAAGATCGGTAAAGCTATTGGATGAAATCCTAGAAAGAGATGAAATTTTATGGTCTAAAAAATCTTGCATCTCATGGCTAAGATGGAGGGGGATATGAACAAAATTTTTCATCTGTCTACTATCCAAAGACGAGTTCACAATCAAATACATTCAAATATTCGATAACTGATGATTAGGGTGGATGGATAAGAGAAGAAGACCAAATTCAAGAGAGATTTATGTAATTTTATGAGGGTCTATTTCAAAATTCTAATCTTACATTAGGAGATATAGCTTATGTGACCTCGAGTATTAAATCTCATCTTTTTGAAAAAGCTAAAGAAATTGAAAATCAATAATTCTCAGGTGATGAGATCAAAGAAGCTCTTTTGAAATAGGACAATTTAAAGCCCCAGGCCAGATAGTTTCCAAGCCATATTTTTTAAAAAATATTGGGATATCATGGGGATCAAATAATTTCTTTTGTTAAAAACTTTTGTAGGAATACTAAGTATCTCAAGTTAGTTAATCAAACTTTTTTGGTGATGCTTACGAAGAAACCAAATCCCTAAAGAGTGGACCAATTTCGACTGATTAGTTTATATAATGTTACTTACAAAATCATAGCAAAAACTTAGTTAATCGGCTAAAAAAAGTAATATATAAGCTTGTCTACCCTTACCATAATGCATTCATAAAAAGGTAGACAAATATTAAACAATATTTTCATCGCTCATGAGGTTTTTCACTATATGAGAAGCAACAAATCTAAGAACAAAGCAATGGCTCTGATGTCATGACCCAAATCTGTGAGCTATGAAGTGGGTTTGAATCTAGATCTGTGACACTGGGTAATATACCTCAAACCTGTATCTCATAACCAAGAGATCTTGTGTTCAGAGTGTGATGCCCCTTTTCCCAATTCACATCACTTTACCATGCTTATAAATTGATTTTTTTTTTCTTGTATCCATTTAAGTCCTTTAATCCAAACACAACACGGTGGAATATAAACAACAATAAACTAAATCAAATGTAGTGAAAATATATAAAAATGTCATGTTCATATATCTAACTAATTCAAAGTAGATGGGAACCTCAACATGCTCATAACCATATACAAATCTCTGTCCAAACGAGGCCTAATCAAAGTACTAAAAAATACATCATATGTCCAACATGTAATCTAAAGATTGAAAAATAAAACATCATATCATCGGGCTTGAATGTCTAATACAATCTCTTTTGTCGCTGCATCCCAAACGACCTCTGTAATTACATATCCTCCAAGAATCCATCTGTGGGTGGTGCCAATTTTTGGGTAAGCTTGGCCAACTTAGCGAATGGGTATGCAGTTTATGCCACATAAAGGAAGTCAAAGATAATCAAAATAGCAAATATGATGAATCAAGATAAAGTAAGGAATCAAAGTGCATATGTAAATGCAACAAATATACCAACCATGTATCCTTACTAAGATTTGAATATGCATATGCTACGAGATAACCATGAGTATCCAAGGTGTACCAAACCAAAATATGCATACACTACATATGATATGTCATATCTAACCCATAATGGTCTCCATTAAATACTAAAACTATATGTAAATGAAGCATGAAGGGTTTCCAACACAACTAAAACATGTAACCTATGTAAGGGTTTCTAGTAAATGCAAAACTTGTAATCTATTAAGGGTTTCCTATAAAACTTATCATATAAACCATGTAAGGTCTCCTACAAATCATTGCACATAACTCGTATAGGGTCTCTAACAAATCCAAAACACATAACTCATATGAAGGTCTCTAACATATCAAAACACATAACCCATATAAAGGTCTTCAACAAATCATACCATATATCATATATTTGTCTTTACCAATTAATGTGACACAGTGATTGGGTACTTGAGAACCAATCAAGTCAACCCATAAATGAGTCTGTAGGGTCATAAGACTAATGGACACAGTGGTCATCTTCACCTATTGATGTGACCCGATGATTGGGTACTTGAGGGCCATAAAGGCCAACTCACAAAGGGGTCTTCGAGCCTAAGAATGTCAATCCATATAAGGGTATTCAGGGTCATAAAGACCATGTATAATAAATCTCTAAGAAACTAGTATCCCTTCACCTATTGATGTAACCCGGTGGTAAGGTACCTAAAGATCACAAGGACCCATCCACTTAGGGTCTCTGGGCCTAAAAGGGCATATTCTCACATATAGGGATATCATATCAAATCCATATGTCCAAATCCAAATGCCGAAACCATGCTTATAAAGTAAAGTAACTACTGCATAAGTAATCCATTTGAAAATATCCAAATGTCCTATCTCGTAAGGAGTCCAAAATTGAAGAGATAAATCACCTGTAAAAGGCCAAATATTGGAATGCAAATAAGGATGCTTGACCTAATTCTAAGGGAAGATAAGATACTCGTGAATGTAAAACATTTTCATGCTAAATACCATTATCTATAAAACCAAGTAGCCCATATATTTTAAAACTCATGTAGAAGTCCAAATAAGATGCCCCTTAAAAACACCAAAGTAAACCCTACTAAAATAATATGTTCATGCCACCAAGCATTTCCAATGGATGCAAAGCCAAATCTGATACACATGAATTCTAAGATTCCAATATGGGAATCAATATAATAAACACAAATCACCATGAATTGATATAAAATGAAAGGAAATTATCAAAGCAAGTAATAGGTTCATGCAAAGAATCTAAGGACATTCACAAGACATGTAAATCATGGGGAATAAATCACATGACATTTCAACAAATAGGTAGAGTGTAAGAAATTAGAAATTTCAAATAAAATCAAAGGATGAGCTAAGAAACACCACATGAAACTTTTTAAACCATTCAATCATATGAATCCAACTTTTAAAACCTTTCAAAATAGAATAAAGATTATCAAACTCATCTAACAAGATGCTAACATCATACCAATAGCTTCATAATCCAAGAACTCATAAAAATAGAGTAGTAAAACCTTCTTAACATGCTCAAACCAAAGGAATAAGAATTCAACTAAAAGAAATCAACATTCTCAAAAGAAATAGATTGTAAATCCACAAACCAAAGCCATAAATAATTAAAATATAACATGGAATCCACACTTCTATGATCCTAAGAATGAAAAAATGAGTATAAAATGTATATTCACTCACCAATAGCTCAAATATTTAGAGCTCAAAGGGATCCTCTCACAAAACTCCTTTGCCTTTATGGATCCTTTATTTATTTATGAGTAAATAAGGCATTCCATGATTAGAAACCTTAAATCAATGTAAGAAATAATAAATCATACATAGTTTAGGCTAGATTTAGGTTCTAGTAACTTACCAATACTTGGAGAAGATGAATCTCCTCTCTCTTCTCCCAAGCCTCTCAATTATCTCTTACTCTTCATCTTTTATGTTCTAAATGGTTTAATGGATCTAATAAGATTTAGGATTCGTTTAAAATTAGATCTCACTTATGTGGAGGTCAAATGAGGTTATGACATGTCATTTTAAATGTATTCATGTTCTTTTTCTCGAAATGACTCGTGATCGATCACAAATTTGTGATCAATCTGACTGTGTTGATCAAAGATCTCTTGATTGATCACACCTATGATCAATCACAACTGTGTCAATCAGAGATCTCTTGATTGATCACACCCATGATCGGTCACGGATCCATCATGCTCTTGCTCAGAACAAAATTCTCGAATGCTATGACCTGTGTTCATGATCAGTCACATTTGTGGCTGGTCAGGGATTTCGTGATTGGTCAGGTCTGAGATTTTTTTTACATTTTTGGTTCTCTTCTCTTTTGGGTTTTCAAAGTCCAACCCAATTGGTTCAAGGTCCTTCCAATCCATTCTAAGTCATGTTTAGGTCTCTTGAGCACTGAGGGTGACCCTTTTGCTCACAAAGACCAAGGTTTCAAATTAGACTCATAGTGTCAAGTTCGGACCCTCTAAAATTACCTATTTTAGGTATAAGGTGTTACATTTGAAGTTAGATATAAGTAATACATATGATAGAATTGAATATAAATTTTTATTAATAGTTACGAGGAAATATGGGATTCAAAGACAAGAGGACTCCAATAAAGTGACCCTCTATCCCCTTAATCTCTTTCTTCTCTATGTAGAAGCACTTTCAACTATGATTGTAAAAGGAGAAGTTGATGGGTTATTAAAAGGAATTAAAGTTATAAGAAGGAGCCCTTCTATTACACATCTTATGTTTGTTGATGACTGTTTTATTTTTTCATCGTCAGGAACTAATGAGACAAGAGTGATCTCTAGTATGCTTCTTAAATATCAAAGAACCTCAAGGTAAACAACAAACTTGGAAAAATAAAAAACTTTCTTTTGTTGTCAAACCCAGGAAAAATCAAATACCAGAAATTGCAAATATTATGGGGATGAGAGTATCTTCTTTGATGAGAGTATATTTGAGACTACCATCAATGATAGGAGCTAAGAAAAACACTCTTTTCAAATACCTCTTTGAAAAAGTGATGCATCACATTCAACATTGGAAGAGCCTTCTATTATCCAATGCCGATAAGGATGTTCTCCTTAAATATACCATTAACTCCACTCTAGCATATGTCATATCATGTTTCAAATTACCTATAGGCCTATGCAAAGCGATTGACTAAGCTCAGAGGAATTTTTGGTGGCGATATAATACGGATGATTAGAAAATACACTAGGTGAGTTGGAAGGAAATTAGTAAACCAAAAAAGGGGGGAGGGGATTGGGCTTTCAGGACCTTCAATGCCTAAGTCGGGTCCTATTGACTAGACAGGGATGGAGAATAATTTCCAATATGGATTCACTGTGCAGCGAGTTGTTAAAATCTATTTACTTTCCTAAAACTTCTTTTCTTAAGACAAAGCTGCCATCTAGAGCTTCCTGTGGGTGGAGAAGTTTATTAGTTGGGAAAGATCTATTAAACAAGGGTGTGTGTTGGATAATTGGAGAGGAAAAATAAATTAATATATGGGATGATCCTTGGACTCTTAATCCCCCAAATAAAAAACAGATCTCCAAAACCCTTGTCTATAACAAAGGTATTAGACATTATTCAAAACTTCTCTTGAGATTTATCCACTTTATAAAACTATATCTTTAATTAGGAATAGAAGGCTATAAGGAAAATTCAACTTGGTCAAAACTTAGAAAAATACCAATTTGTTTGGACTCCAACATCAAAAGGAGAGTATACTGTTAAATCAGCTTATGGGATTGCATCTTGTGAAAATCAGATTTACAGTGACCACCAAAACCCAATTCAGGAAATCAGGAATAATGAATGCCAAGGACAGTCAATCTGGAATTGTATTTGGTATCTACGTATACCCCACCCCTAAAGGTAAACATTTCCTATGGTGAGCTTGCAAAGATTTATTCCCAGCCTTTAGAAATATCCATTCATAGATCACACACTTCAACCCAACTTCTTGTGTTATTTGTGGGAAAGACAAAGAAACAGTAAGTCATTGTCTTCTCCAATGCCCCAAGGGAAAAATCGACATGGCAAGAATCTCAAATTCATTCAAGGATAAATTTGGAAGGGAATTTTTCTTTTTCCCTTCATGATTGGTGAAAAGAATGCATAATTGCTCTCTCAAATACTAAGACAACAGGAGAAAAAAGAGGACCTCTTTAAATGCGCGCTGTCACTGCTTGATATATTTGGAAGGCCAGAAATGATCATGTATTATTTACTAATAATAATAATATTGATAAAAATTTGGTGGTGCCTGCATCTCCCAAGATGGCCAAGGAACTATACCAATTACCAAACATTGCCTTCTGACCAAGAATTTCCTCATCACAGTCCTCTTGCTCCAGAAATAATAGTCCAATGGTGTCCTCCCCTCCCCTTGCAGGTATTTCAAAATCAATGAGGATGTTGCGTTTCGTCGTACTTCCCATGTGGTGGTAGGTGTAGGAGCGGTACAATCAGATAATGATTCCTTGATTACTTGTAAAGCATATGAAAAACTAACAGGTTTATCAGAAGAAAAACGCTTATGTTAGGTATAAAGTTGGGCATTCAAAAAAGGTATCAAAAGTAATTATTGAAAGCGACTCATCAATAGTAATTGATGTAATTTAAAACCCGGAAATGCACGCATGGAGTGTCTCTTTATGCAGAGGTTCACTTTTTACTCTTTTGTCATGTCCACAGAACTGCTAATGAACGGGTCCACAATGTGGCTACGACATTGTCTCTCCACATCCTGGAGAGTCATTCTCCACCTTTTGTATTGAATGTTTCTCTTTAACGGGATTCAGGTTTTATTCAAAGAAAAAGTAGGCACTTTCATATCACCCTCTTTAAAATCTGGGGGAATATCACCTGCGCTGACCCTCTTTGTGCGACGTCGTGAGACAAGACAGAGGGGAAATATCATTTCACTTTTGGGGGGGGGGGGGGGATGTGAC
>JAOXJP010167921.1:0-12741 GCA_025762735.1 Platanus orientalis
GACAGCGTTTCCACTTGCTTCCCCAATCACTTCACCGTGTTTCCCACATTTGAGAAAGGTGTTTCCCACGTTTGGAAAACGCGTTTCCCACTATTTGGGGAAGCGGTTTGGAATTAGCTTCCCAAACGAGCTTCCTAAGAAGCAAGCTTCCCACCTTGTACCAAGTTTCCCTGCAACTATGCTATTTGGTGTTTAAGGAGTTTGTCCTATATTTAGATCAACAGGCACTTATACATCTGAATTCACAGAAAAAGCTGAGCCATCATCATGGGAAGTGGGCAGCATTTCTCCAAGAATACACATTATTTCTCAAGCATAATGCTGGTGTTGAGAGCAAGGAACTTGATGCATTTAGTTATATATATATATATTGAAGTTTATGTCAATAGAGGTGATTGGGTTTGATCAACTGAAGAAAGACTATTCTTCTTGCAAGGATTTTCGAATCATATATGCTGATTTGTTAGCAAGACATCATGCCAATTATCCTTTATTTTCATTAAATGAAGGCTATCTCTTTAAGGATACAAGCCTCTGGCAAAGGGACGAAAGCAAATTATCGAGCTTTATACACCACTACCTATTCTACATGAACCTTGGCAAGATCTTTCTATGAATTTTGTGCTTGGTTTACTAGAGACTATTAGAGGTCATGATTATATTCATGCGGTGGTGGATCAATTTTCCAAGATAGCACATTTTATTCCATGTAGAAAGACATCAAATGCTTCACATGTGGGTAAAATTTTATTTAGGAAAGTGGTACGACTTCATGGGCTTCCTTCGACTGTTGTGAATGATAGAGATGCAAAATTTATGAGCTATTTTTGGAAGAGACTTTGGAAGATGTTAAACACCACCTTAAAATACTCCTCAGATAGATGGCCAGACTAAGGTGGTTAAAGGGAGCTTAGGTGATTTGCTAAGATGCTTAGTTGATGATCATGCTTCCAAATGGGACCTAATCTTACTCATGGTTTTGTTTGCTTTCGACAGTTCAATGAAATCTATAGGGAGGAGCTGGTTACAAGCATATCAGCCCAGGAGACCTATTGACCTTATTTCTTTACCACCTGATGCACGAACCAACATTGAAACAAAGGAATTCGCTATCCATACACGTGATATACATAGTGATGTGTATCGGAGAATTGCTCTTAGCAATGACACCTAGAAAAATACGACTGATCGGCATCTGTCACTTGGTTGATTTTTAAGAGGATGATATGGTTATAGTGTGTATCAAACCAGAACAATTCCCAAAGGGAACTCATAAGAAGCTCCACTCCAAAGGTGTAGGTCCTTTTAAGATTCTTAAGATTAGTCCTAATACCTATGTTCTAGAGATTCTAGATGACATGGGTATCAATCCTATATTTAAAGTAAAGGTTCCCACCACTTATGCAACCATGATAATGCTTCTACTCATATGCCTGACCCTGTATTACCTCCTATGCCTACAACTTATGACATTATTGAAGATGTTTTAGATGAGGAGATGATTTCTACTGCTAGTGGTAGTTTCCAAAATTTCCTGTGAAGTGGAAAGGTCATCCTTTGTCAGAGTGCACTTGGATCTCAGCCAGGGAATTTTAGCAACTCAACTCAGATATGTATAAGAAACACCATGTCTTTAACTCACCGGGGTTGAGCTCTTTCAAGCCAAGGGGAATTGATGAAGATCCAAAACAGCATTTAAGGACCTATTCTAAAAGAAAGAAAGCTAATCAACAAGACTTGATATGGCATGATGATGGTTCTTGGGATCTCATTTGACATCAGCAATGTTTTTTCATGTCTTTTTATTGTTCACATGGTTTGTTGTGTAATCAGGGGTATTTCTTTCAATCTTACTAGTTAGATGTGGGGTCCAATCATTAGGTATTGTTCTTCGAGTCTTCTTTTAGTGGTTTTAATGTTCCACGAGTTTTGGTCAAGTTGAGAAAGAGTTATAGAGGCTTTTTGCACACTTTTTTTTGCAGGGGCAGTTTTTTAATTTTGTCTAATAGGTTCAACACCCCAATCTATTGGAACATACAAATAGTACTTATAACTAAAATTTTAGGGTATGACGGAATGAATATTGATTGTTGGCTGCTACCATTATTTGGTTGAGTGATTCTCAAACCCTAGGAGTGATTGCTAGGAACCCTAGAGTGATTCTATGTAATTTTTCTTCTTCTTTTTTTATCTCTTATATTTCTTAGACTTCTTCCTCCATAAAGTAAGCATATGAAGAATTGTGCAGCACCAAAAACCATTCAAATGGCTACAAGATAAGTCTCTCTTGAAGTTCAAACTTGTTTGTCTTACTAATTTTCATACACTTATTGGTCAAGTTGTCTAAATTCTACTATGCTGGATTTTCTTAAACCGGACCTAAGTTTTAAACTTGGGGGGGGGGGTTTAAATCTTCATTCATAACTGAGTAATCCTGCAAAGTTTCACCCTAATCTGAGAAGCCTAAAACCTATTTTCTGTGGCGCCCTAGTTCTGTCCAACAGCTAGAAGTTCTAGACTATCTTTCTTTAGTTTGTTTAAATCATATTATGAGGGCTACTTCCAGTCAATTTGGATCTTGTTTATATTCCTCTTCAGCCCAAAACCCGTAAGACATCTAAGGCCGTAGGCCATCCCACATCAGATTGGTACCAAAGATTTTGGTCCTACATCAATTTGGTATCAGAGCTTTTGGTCCCGCATCATCAGCAATATCAATGGCATTCTAAATTTGGCCACCCCAAGGGGTTTTTCCCACCTTGTTTTCTTCCTTGTCTATTTTTAATCTTTGTAGTGAGACATATGAGTATGCCAAACATTGTCAAGATACATATTCTATCAGTTTTAGTCTAAGTATCATGCCTTTTTTTGTAATTCATTTTGATGTGTGGGGGCCAGTCCTTAAGGTTTCCTTATTTGATATCTGATACTTTGTCACTTTTGTAGATTACTATTCTTAGTCTACATGGGTTAATCTATTAAAATCCAAGGGTGATGTTTTCTCTGTTTTTCAGTCTTCCATAAGATAATTGAAAACCAATTCAACATGAAAAATATCAACATGATAATCTTTCACAAACCACAAGTGCAGACACTCCAAAATAGGCTAGCGTAGCAAAAAGAAAGAATCACCATATCTTGGATATTACTTGTACTTCGCTCCCCACCGTGCATGTTCTAAAAAGTATTTTGGTTCAATGAATTGCAAACAACATCCTACCTCATGAACCATACGCCCACTCGTGTGCCTGGCTTTAAACATCCCCTTTAGATTCTCTCCCATAGCTCTTTGTTCTCCATTCCTCCCAAAGTCCTTGGTTGTGATTGTTTTGCTCACATCCAAAAAGTTTGACAAGTGCAAGCTAGATCATAAATCCCTTAAGTGCATTTCCTTTGGGGAAGTTCTGAGTCAAAAGGGGTATAAGTGTTATCACCCTTTGACTCGTAAACCAATATACAAAAGCCTCTCCCACTCCGTCTTCTAACACAAGTAATCTTCATGATCTTCTTCATGATTCTCACATTCTTATTGTAATCCAAAAGGGAATTCACACTTGTACTCAACATCCCAATGATAATCATGTTCCCTATGATACTCTCTCACCTTAATAAGAAGCCTTTGCATCTTCTTTGTCTTCTTATCTTCTATATCTCTACCTTGCAATATGTTTGAAGCTCTCTCTTAACTTAAATGGAGGAAGGTAATGTGAAAGAAATGAAGGCATCAGAAAAGAATTGCCTATAGGATGTTGTTGATCTCCCAAGAGGCAAGGAGCTTGTGGGATGCAAGTAGATCTTCACTATAAAGCTAAGACCAAATGGGACAATCAAAAGGTATAAAGTTAGATTTGTGGCGAAGTGTTATACCCAAATATGTGGGGTCAACTATCAAATTAAGTTCGCTCAAGTGGTCCAGATGAATTCTATAAGAGTTCTCAAATCTTTTGCAGCAAAGCAAAGATGGCCCTTGTCACAGTTAGAGATGAAGAATGCCTTCATGAGGATTTGGAAGAGGAGGTACATATGAGACTACCTCTCGGTTTTCAATTCACAACAACCAAACAGAAAGTGTCCCGTTTGAAGAAAACACTAAATGGGTTGAAGCAGTCACCCAGGGCATCGTTTGAGAGGTTCCACAATGCTATGATAAAGAATGAGTACAGACAGAGTCAAGAAAACCACTCCCTATCACAATGGATTGTATCCGCTCCTCTTATCTAATGCTCCTCTTTGCCCCATGTCAGGGGGTGGGCACATCAGCGCTGACAAGTGAAATGCACCCCCCCAAAAAGTGAAAATCACTTGTCAGTGCTGATGTGCCCGCCCCTGACATGGGGCAGAGAGGAGTGTGAATTAAGAGGAGAGGATACAATCCACTCTCACTCCCTATTCGTCAAGCAGCAAAATGGTTTCATTACAACCCTTATAGTCAACGTCAATGATGTTACAAGCAATATCCTTGTGAAGTGGAGAGTTTGAAGGCTTATTTGGGAAAATGGTTTAAGATCAAAGACTTCGCAAGTTGAGATACTTTCTTGAGATAAAGGTAGCTCAATCCAAGAAAGAAATATTTCAATCTTAAAGAAAATATGTTATCGGCATCTTGCATGAGACTGGTATGATGGGGTGTAGACCATTTGACTCCAATTTATCCTAATGATAGACTCAGAGAGGGTGAAGGAGATTGAATGATTGATGTGGGGACGTATCAAGGTTAGTGGAAAAATTCTCTCTCCCCTTAACTATGCCTGACATCACATATGCCGTTAGGATTATAAATCAATTCATGAATGTTCCTACTATTGTGCACCTAGAGGCAGCCTACAAAATTATCAAATATCTAAAGAAAAGTACTAGCAAAGGCAGCTTGTACAGAAGAAGAAACTTCCTCAAAATTGAAGCATACACATATGTAGATTGGGCAGCATTTGTGTCAAACAGGAGATCAATGTCAAGCTATTGCACATCTGTTGGGGGAAATCAAGTTACCTGGAAAAGAAAAAAGCAACAGATAGTAGTGAGGTCAAGTGCATAAGCTGAATTTAGATATATCGCTCATGGAGTTTGTGAGTCACTGTGGCTTCAAGGTTTTTTAACTAAATTGGGTTTTCTCACTCAAAACCCAATGAGTCTTTGTCGTGACAACAAGGCAGCGATTAATATTACACAACCTAATTCAGCACAATAAGACAAAACATATTGAGGTTGATAGGCACATTATCATAGAAAAGTTATAATCCAAAAACATTCCAACCCCTTTTTGAAGACTGGAGACCAAGTGGCAAACAAATTCACAAAAGGATTGAGTGGACATTTGCAACCCCTTTGTGAAGACTGGAGACCGAGCCGTGAGTGGTCCTCAATTACATAAAAAGTAAGCAAGCTAGATATGACTGACATCTACATACCAGCTTGAAGAATGTAGGAAATAGCATGTATTCTCGTAATTATGAAGTATATCACATGTATTTATGTATTTCTGCTTGGTACAAATAAAATCACTATGAGACAGATACATATCCCCATATATATACAAATTCTTCTTCATCATCATCTTCTTCTTCCTCCTCTTCCTATTCCTCACTTCTCAGCCTTAATAGCTTAGATCTACAAATTCACAAGCACCAATTTACAAATCCAACTGTAGTATTGTACATGCCTCATGCTACCAAAATGAAGAATCAATAGAACACACATTGATACATTTCCCTTTCACTTGGGAGGTTTGGTATGGAATGCTGTGAGGCTTTGCAATGAATTGGGTGTCCCCTCCAAGTAATCATGACTCCAAAAAAATTACTAATGGTCCTGGCCTTGGCATACTGGTTGAACATCTTGTTATCATGAATCCAAAGGTCAGCAATTCTTTAGTGACTCATGATTGAAACATAGCATGAATAGGGTCAACTTGTATTGTGGTTCATCACTAGTGTCGTAATTTATTGATGTCTCAAAATATTGTGGTATTAAGCCCAACCCCAAGAAACCTGGGGATTGCCCTGTTGTATATCTTCTTTTATTCATACCCATCAAACCAAAACAGAACAATAATATCAATAACCAAGAGTTAATTGATGCCATAGTGTACCACTGTTGGTAGAAAAGCACAATGCCATGGTAGCAATTTTACATGATAAATTTAATCCTATGCTACAATCCAAGCAGAAGTAACTTAATTACAATATTTCTCATTCATATCAGGCTCAGCAACACAGGGAACTAGAGCAAGCAAAATTCATGTGGAACATCTACCTGCTGTCGGCGCTTTACAGGAAGCTCAGCAAGGACATCTTTCTTAAGCCTGCGAATCATCACAGTTGCTTTCATCAAATTGTGCAGCTCTTCATGGTTACTTGCACCTTGATATATACCAAATATGCCCTGGAAAATTTATCAAAAATAAGTATTTCACCTCCTGATACAGAAGTCACAAGAGTAAATGCCAAAACATGATTTCAGGGAAAAAGTAGGGAAGAAAACTTACACCCTTGCAATATCGGTTCCCATACTCATGAACATTTTTGTATACATCAGGATACAAGGCTTCCAACTGAAAATTATACACAATTATTACCAAAACAAAGATTACACAAAATTCATGCAAAACACGCTATAGCATAAAACAGTTGTAAATTCTACAATAATATTAAAATTAATTTAGAAAGGTACCTGTTTAAATAGCTCAATTGGTCGTGATAAAGCAGGAGTCCCACTCAGCAAAATCGCATATTGAGCTTTCTAAAATTGTCACATTGAGAACAGATTATTAGTAAATATGTGTTTGAGAGAGAAAAAGAGAGAGAAGAATGAAGAGAAGCACCTGCCCCTTTTTATTTGAAACTCAGCTGTTAGTTATTAATTAAAAGAATAATTAAAAGGAATTGGAAAAGGTGGTAGAGTGGGTGGTTCTCCATAATGTATCAAAAGTAGTTGGGATAAGGATTTGTTGAGTTGAGCTGAATTGTATTGCAGCTCATACAGCATAATGGTTTCCCTGTTTTATGGGGTGAATTCAGTGACTACTTTCAAACTGATGATGGGTTACGGCTGAACTCCACATATTTCGTATTTCCTATATTCATGAAAAATGCCAATTGGTGGGCTGATCCACTTAAATTCAATGGCAGTAATGGGAGAACCACAGGTAAGACAGGTTTTGAGGTATATTTCATATTGAAGATGTGGTTCATAATCAGTGTTATTGGAATGAATCCCAATGCATGGGGTCATTGGAGCAGTTTACTTGATTGGGATGGAGATACAACCACAAAAACGAAGCCTTAACACAACTTGGGGGTGGAGACAGGAAACCTGTTCTTCCATTCCACTCTATTTAGGGCAATATCTTCTGCTAAATCATAAGACCCATGTCTTTCCTTACTACTTCAACCCTAGTCATTTTTGGCCTCCCCTAGTTCTTCTCACTGGAGTGGAAACATCAGCTTCAAAGTGGGATTCTCATGTCCAACTAGTCTCCATTAGTATTTGGTGATCAAGGGGACCTGCCTGATGTAAGTAAATGAGTAAACAACCATTCAGAAGCATTGTGAAGAATTCAAGGAAAAAGTCTCAAAGATCATCCTCAACATCCTAAGTTGTGTAATCTTTCCCCTTCAATCATCCACATAGGGCAGTCTATGGGGATGTATATATTTAACCTATAGGTTTACGGATCGTCATCAGGAAGCCACAAATTGTTTAATTAGAAGCATGGTTATTGGCGACTGCTTCTGAATTTAACTTCTCTTTAAATAAAGATACACTTTTATGATCTTATCAATCAGTAGACAGAGACAAGCATGCCGTCCCCATCATTAGTCACAAAAAAGAAAAGAAAAGAAAAAAGAGTACCTGTAGAACTGGAAGCGAAGCACTTGTCCTCTTTGCTTGAGCATTCTTCAAGAAGTGCGACTCATCCGCAATCACAACCTGAATAAAGACAACACCATAGGTTGTAAGCTTAAGCAACTAGAAACCTACAATTCCAATATATATATATATCTGTGTGTGTGTGTTTCCTTATTTGTATATGCATATGAATATCTATACATTGTAGGAGCCTTGGGTGCATACGAAATGTTTCACATGTGTCAATTAGAGGCCCTCCATATTCATGAAAAATGCTTACTGACTTTCAGTACCAAACATATGATCACTTTTCTTTTCTTATAAAAATAAAGAGAAATTTATTGAAAAAGGAAGCAAATGTACAAGAGATACTGATGATGCAGGACAGCTTGGGTCTGTGATTCCTGCAGGTAATAGGCCCACTCTAGGCTAGAAATAGCCTCAATAAAAGTGACGATAGAACAACACGTGTGATGCTGATTTTAGTAAACTCACAAAATAAAATTCATAAAACAGAGCAAGCAGGACAGTCACATGATCAGGCTGTAAACTTGGCTTAAAGTTTTCAGTTTAATCTGAAATTTGGTAGGTTAGTAGCCTCTTGAAGGCAGAATATACCCTCCAAATTTCAACATAATCAGATATGATTAAGCGGTTCAAACAATAAAAACTCAGGTGCTGGTTCAGTAATTCCAGCACAGCAAAATTGTATAAACAGTCCATGAAATATGGAATTTATGAAGTCAAATGAACATAGCAAATGCACCCAAAAACTTTGGGAGGAAGGGAGGAACCAAGTAGAACTGGAGAGACGAAAAAGAAGAGACTAAAAATCAAGGATCCTAGTGGGCATCTGATTCATAAGATTGGCAGCAGTCTGAAGAACATCTGCCCAAAAAACCTAAGGGACATTCATTGTAAACAACAAGGTGCGAGTGATCTCTAACAGGTAGCGACTCTTTTTTTTAGCAATCCCATTTTGTTCAGGAGTCCCTAGATAGGTGATTTGATGAAGAATGTTATGTTGGGAGAGATAGGAGTAAAAGGCAGAAGACATATATTCATCTTTATTATCAAAACAAAGAATACGAATCTTAGAGTCAAACTGAGTATCGACCATCTTATGAAACAATTGAAAATAAGAAAACACTTCATGTTTACCATGCAGTAAATAAAGTCATCCACAAATGTAACAAAATGATGTAACCAAATAAAGAGGTAACAAAGGCAGGACCCCATACATCAAAATGAACAATAGAAAAAGGCAACATACTCCTGCTTGTACTCATAGGAAAAGAAGATCTACAATGTTTGACAAACTCACAAGTCTCACAATGAAAAGAAGGCATAGAAACAAGAACCACATAAACTGGGAAATGGACGTAAAGTAAAGTAGGATGGGTGGCCAAGCTGGAAGTGCCACTACATAAGCTCAGATAAGGAGGATGAGGAGGATGTTTGTTGCACCAGAGAGGCAAGATGAGACGTCGTATCAAGAAGGTATAACCCCCACTCCTCATGACCTCTACCAATAGTCTGCCTCGCCACCAAATCCTGAAAGACACAATAAGAGGGAAAGAAAGTGACACTACAGTTTAAAGACTTGGTAAGATGACTAACAAAAACAAGCTTAAGCTGAAAATTAGGAATATAAAAAACATAAGT
The DNA here is from genome assembly GCA_025762735.1 of Platanus orientalis. Lineage (NCBI taxonomy): Eukaryota > Viridiplantae > Streptophyta > Magnoliopsida > Proteales > Platanaceae > Platanus > Platanus orientalis. The sequence goes on from JAOXJP010167921.1 coordinate 9,514, forward strand.
AGAGATAAAGAAGGGAAAATGGGTACAGACTCAGTCCCAATAGCAGAAAACACGGAGCCATCGGCAAAAACGAACTATGTCTCGACTAGAACTACCAGTATAAGTGGACAAAAGAGATGGCGTACCAGTCATATAGTAAAAGGCACCTGAATCAATAATCTAGGAAGCACTAAAGGAAGGAGAGGAAGCACTAGGAGCAAAGTCTGATATACCTACGACAACAAAAGAAGTGTCCATTTAAGCCATAAAACGACGAAGAGAGGCCATTTCTTAACAAAGCAAGGCCAATTCGCCACCAGAGACAGTAGTAACATCAATAAGAGGCTGAAGCAACATATTAGATGAAGCAACATCAGTGGGGGTAGCAGCATATGTATTGGACTGACCCTCAGTAGAGGGATGGAAAAGCAACACCACGGTCATTAACAAGAGAATCATGTTGAGTAGGCCGAGAGATGGGCTCCTGAGGTCAACCATGAAAGTCCCAACACGTGGTTCTCGTATAACGTGCCCAACCACAATGATCACAACGTAATCGATCTCGGTCATCTAAACCACTGCCAACATGGCCACGACCACCACTCTGAGATATAGAGGCAAGAGTTGATCTCTCAAAAGCATGGGAAGGCTGGGATACAAACATAGGACTCCTACGGTGCTCCACACGGTAAAGAAAAGTGTAAACCTCACTGAAAGATGGAAATGAATCACAAATCAAGAAATGACTGCAAACTGGCTCAAACTCGGGATTAAGACCGCAAGAAGCTCAAACACACGGCTTTCCTCAACAAAATTCCGAAAATTTGAAGTATCAGTAGCACAGAGAACGAGAAGAGATGAATAATGGTCAATCTTCTTCCACAAGTGGCATAGGTTGGAGTATTCGACAGTGATAGATTAATCACCTTGTTGCATCTGCCACACCTCCTAATGAAGCTCATACACCTAAGCGAGCTAGCCAACCTTCGCATAGGTATTCTCTAGGGTATCCCATCTCTTTGGAAGAACCCAGAAATAGGTATGTGATACCAATGGACGGTTGCATAGATTGGAGAAGCCAGGAAACAAGTAGAGCACCGTCAACCTCCCAGTTTAGAATTGAGGAACACAAGGGGATGTGGCAGAAGTGATCCCCGTAATATACCCACTTGCCACGACCAAGAATGGACCAACGAGCAAACTGAGACCACACGAAATAGTTGGTACCATCAAACTTCACTATAGCAATAAGTGTAAGGGGCTGATCATGGACTGAAGGAGCATGGCCATGGCTAGGAACTGAAACAATCACTAAGGGGGAGAGGAATCGATCTGGCTATCTTCAGACATGATATCAGAGAGAGACAATACTGTTGCAAATCACAATCAAGCACTACAAACAGACACGACATAGGACAGGAGCGCAACCACTACGGGAGCATACAAGAAACACCACGGAGCACTAACAACAGCCACTGTATACTCGGACAATAATAAGATAATAACTGGAAAACACAACAAAGTGCCAAAAAACAACCAAATACAACCAACAAGGTGCAGACACTATAGAGAAACATGTCCAACAATAACCAAAGACAGCAACATATAAATGGTCACTAACCACAAAGTCACAGCATCCTCACAACACAATATCAAACGACAATGAGCAAAAAAGGGAAACAAAAGTAGTGGCAGAAGCACCATGGAGCACGGCCATGATAGAGAAGCACTCAAAACATGGAAGAAAATTCACAGCCAAGCAACAACAGGGAGGAAGAGTCGCAAACCCAAAACGATAGCATACCAATAGCCTAAAAGGAGTAGGAAAGAAGATCGTATCAAAAAATCGCAAGAAAACCCAAAGACAAGGCCAGGCAGCAAGAATAAGAGGAAGAAAAAAAACGTCACAACAGGCTCACAAGCTTCAAATCCCATGTGACCATTTACAATAGGTCACAAATTAAATACGAAGGTAAAACGAAGTAATCGCAGCAAGAAAAAACTAACCATAATCACAAATCAAGCAAAAATCCAAAATCTGAAAGAAATTCTAGACTATACAAAAAAAAATCATTAAAAATCCAAAACTGCATCAAATTGCACCAAACTCATCACCATAAATCAGAAAAAATATAGATTGACGATAACCCTAAACATTTTCCATTGACCTAGGAGGTCCGTACGGATGGTGACATCATCCATATAGCTTGATAATGTCAGTAGATTGCAAGCAAAGGCTATAGATGAGCTTCAGCTCTCTGGATTGAAAGGATTGGCTCTAATACCAAGTGGATTTATGTGGAGTTGAGTTGTGTTATATTAGAGTTTGTGGAGGAAGAAGATGCAGAAACCATATGGGGAAGTATATTCCTCTCATACATATTAATGTATTTAAAAAAAGATGCTTTGGGTCACTACTTAAGTATTTACAATAATGTCATTCATGTATGATGTACCCATATACCCTCACATATTGACCCATATGCATCAACAGAGATTGCACTAAAAATTGGGAGTTAGTACCAAAGAGCCATAACCTCTTATCAAAATTTACTACCAATAGAGGTCCCATCTAGGCATAACAGCAAGCAAGAGATGGCTAACATTTCCCAATCATTCACATCCAGTTTGAGGTGCGATTTCTAGTGTTATGATCCCTAGTCAAATGATCTTCCACAATTCCATCCTCAAAAAGTGCGATGCTGAAAATCTTTAGAAAGGCTTGACCAAAAGGGTAGGGTCACACCAAATGTCATGCCAAAATAACACCTAGTTGCCATGACCAACATGAAAAACAAACCCCTTTGGAACACTTCCACTTCTTCATAAATATCTTTCCATAAGTCGGACCTATAGGCCATGGTTGCCCTACTACTACACTATCTCGTATCCTGGTCCTTATACTTAGTTACAACTTGCAATAACCCAGAGCTAGAAGACATTAGGCTCTTCACCGTATCTCCATAGCCAATTGGAAAGAAGGGCCAAGTTAACCTCTTGGAGAGAACAAATGCTAAGACCACCCTGATCATGAGATTGGCGCACACACTTCTACCCCACCAGATGATACTTACTGACACCCAAGGTTCAAAATATCGTTATCGCAACTCGAATCGCAAAACCGAGATACGAGTACGTCTCGCGTATCGCAGCTTATCGCGGATATACGGCGTCCGAAACCGAGAGACGGGTGAGATATGGGTCAAATGAAGGAATTTTGATTTGAAACTTTAGGATTTGATAGAATAA
>JAOXJP010167932.1:0-12741 GCA_025762735.1 Platanus orientalis
CTTTTACACTCGAAACCCCTAAGTCCCACTCTAATTAGATTTCTTAAAAAACAAAACTCTAAAATTGATTAAAAAAAAAAAAAAAAAAACTCTAAAATAGTTAATTTTTATAACAAGGTGATACCTTGCCAGAATTTTGTCCGTAACTTCCCTAAATCACATAGGATTCACAATATATCGGACTTTATAATGGCAATTGAATAACTTTTCAAATGACTCCTCAATCAATCTAAACAGGTAAGTTTTGACTCCCTAAAATTAGCCTTGAAGAAAAGTAACGGAAAATAAAACTTATCGTACTTGGAAATAAATCAAAATATTTAAAGTGGCTAACAAGAAATAAACTTAGATTAACCAAAAAACTGCAAAAAAATAAAATAAAATAAAATAAAAATACTAAAATACCCTCGTATAAGCTCATCAAATTTGAGTATGGGCTGTTTCATTTCTTCTATCATTCCCCCTGGTTCAAAAAAACTTGACCTTGAGTTTTGTAATGATGAAGGATCAACACCATTTAATGATTTGGAGGGCTTAATGATGTAGCATGTCTGGGATGAATTTTTCTGATGTTGAATTTTTTTCCAATAGCTGGCTTTGTTGGCTCGTCTTGAAGAAAGCTTAAAGAATGTTTCATTCTGTAGTTCAGCTGGATGCATAAAAAAAACTTAATATCAGCTTTCTAACTTGTTTACATTAAGGAGCTATTTGACAACAAATTCTTTCACCTCTTTCAGAAGATAAGTGTCAACTTTATTATTCTGTTGTATCGGCTCTTTAGAGACTAGCTTAGCATCTAATACTTTTGTTTGTTCAGTTAGAGTTGTAGGTAGAGTTGGTGAAGATAGCTTGACAATCTGTCTTCTGCAATTTTGTTTGTTCCGCCTCCAACTTAGAATTTTCGTGATCATAATTTTTGATCTGGTTTGTGGTCATAAGCTTCAAGATAAATTTCTGATTGTTAAAAGTAATCATATAGGTTTTGAGCTTATCATTATGATACACATCGTAGTCATATAACCATGCACTACTGAACAATATGAATCACGTTTATACGAATTATTTCACATCATAGTTACAGAGTAGGAACCAAAAAAACCAAGCAACATTTGTTTATTGGTATAAAACTTTTGTTTATACTTGCTACTTTATAAGGATGGGTTTGAGGTTCTCTAGGAAACTTCAGTTGATCAATAGTAGTATGAGAAATTACATTATTTCAACCACCTCCATCAATAATAAGCTTCATTGCTTGATTCCCACATTGAACCAAGTATGTCTCTAATCCTCATTTTTTTTTTGCTTGGGTGTAGCAAAACTTTTCCTTATTACATTAATAAAAGAGGTGTCAAGCTTGTTATCTTGCGAAACAGTAGCATGAAAAGAACCTAAATCATCACAATATTCTTGAGATTCATTGCCATCAGCATTATGTTCCTCCTGTTCTAGTGTCTCTTGAAATTTGGCCTCCAATGTATCAAACTTTTCATAATCATGAAGAGGCATTCAACTTCAGTCGAAGTACCAAGCCTTTTTTAGTAGTCCATTATGATGTATGATGGCCAACTTCTATTCTTTCCTTATTTGGTTTCATGTACTTTGTCATTTTCATTGATGATTATTCCCAAACCATATGGGTTTTTTGTTGTGATTATGGTGGTAAATATACAATTGAGTGGAAGATGTTCTTGAGGAACAGATTGATAACCGAGATCGAGCGGAAGACATTCGAGATTGCAATGAATTTCCTGGGAAACGTTCTAGTGGTCAGATTGGTTGAGAGACACAAGGGATTTTTCTCTACTGTTACGACCAAAAAGAGTAATGTTGAATGGCTCAGCTCTACGCCCAATCTAGCAAAAGCCAGGTTGGGGATTCGGAGGATATGGGCCAGACTAGGGATGAAGGTGATTGTGTTCTAGTGGTGCATTGAAGACGAAACGCCCGTGGTCATTTCATGGAGATCTCTTTGAATCCTCGTCACGGTAAAGGATCCATAATTTTGGTTTTTGAAGGTTCAGATGGCTTTGGATGGAGCAACTTATCCTATGTGTTAGAAAATCACTTTGTGAGTTCCAATGGGTACCGGAGTAGGGATCTCTTTGTTCTTGGAAAATCGTATTATCCTACATTGGAAGGGCATGAACCCAGGAAGAATCACCGGAACATCAAGCATTTACCCATTGGGAAGTGGATCCCATGTCGGGGAATGGGGCGTGAAGATTTCCTAGCATTCTGGTCAAATGAGGTTTGTATTGAACGTGTTGACAATCGAACCTCTTGGTTGGAACTCGCTGCATTGGTGCAAAATGCCCTCCATCATTGTCATCTGGTTCCGATTATTTCCTTGGGGCCTGATCGAGGGATTATGATCGTAAAATTAAGGGATGAGGTCGAGTGGCTGGACTTGTGCGGCACAGATGAAATCGCTAGAATGAGAGTTGTTTTTCACCAGTGGATTAAAGAGGTTGGCACTATCATAAAACAAAATCTGGCAAAGGAAAGATGGATACAACTCAAAGGTCTTCCTTTTTATCTATGGACGAAGACTCTTTTTCTTGAGATGGGAAGGTGTGTGGTGGTTGCATGGAGATCGATCCTAAATCACTATACTTCAAAGATTATTGATGGATTCAAATTAAACTGCATCCTTGCAAGCTTAGTCGCATCCCCTGAGTCTTTTCGGTCCTTGATGCTCAGAGGTAATACTTCTTTGTAGTGGAAATCGAAGAGGAGATGCAGATGGGGGAAGCAACTCCGGCGGTGAGAGATAGCTCTGGTTTTCTGGATGGAGAAAATCACATGCAACGACTGGTTTCTGGTCCACAAAACCAGGGATGGGTATGGATACCAATAATTCAAAATTTGAAATTTTTTCAGGTATTGATGTTGTTGTCGGCAGTGATTTCGGAGGCATGCCCATTGCTCCTTGCAACACCTCATATCTTGGGGGTATGATGACAGCTATGCCACTGATGACCTTTCCGTTTAGCCTAGTGGGAATGGGTTTTCTCACTCCTCGAAGCCTCAGGAATTGAAGGGGATGATTGCTCACCCCTTTTATCAAAAATACTCTCAGGATGGGTTCTAACTATCAATAGTGTTGTGGAGAGAGGAAGATTATTCTCGTCTTTTCCTCCTCTTAGTAAAAGCAGCATGCCGCTCATCCCCCAAGTGATGGTTAATTGATCCAATAATAGAACGACCCAAGGTGGTGCTAGTTTTGAATTTGGTCGAACCAAGGATTGGGTTTAGGCTCATTTTGGTCATGTTTTAGGCCACCAAAAGGTTGGAGGCAATAAATCAAGAGGAGTTTCTAGTGAACTACTTCAAACAGCAGGGGATAATTCTTGTGGGTGATTTAGGGGTCTCTTAGAGAAAGGAGAGTCCTTGAGGTCAAGCTTGGAGGACTCCGACAACGTCATGATCGATATGTTGGTACAGGGGGGGTGAAAACATGATGATAATGAGGCCAATGAATGCCGAAGAGATGGTTAATGGGAGCATCGATGTTGGTAGAGGAAGGGGCCGATGGATAGCTAGGTGGCTATCTTTGGGGAACTCTGATCTTGGGTGTTGGCAATCTCTCCAAGCTGACATGAGGCACGAAGAGTTGAAGCTGTGTAAATTAGAGACTATTCTCCCTCTGATGGCTGCCGATAGGATTGAGGAAGACAACGAAAGGTTTAGCCTAGTTCCGGTGGAGGAAAACCCTGGGGATGGTATCCTGATTGAGATTGAGGTGGCTGGGGGAAATCAACAATAGGAATTCGGATCATCTATTGGTGAATTAGAAAAAAAAAGACGCAGAAAACCCTTGTTAATGGTGACTACCGAGGGACTTTTCATGGCGGAAACTTTATCGGAGGTTTCTCCTTAGGTGTTGAAAACAATGGAGGAAGTTAGTAATTTTTTTGGGAATGTCATTTGAAGGAGTGGAGAAAGAAGCTTGGCAGTTGTTTGCTGCCTTTGAAAGGGAAGGCTCAATTTGGCGACTGAAAGGAAATGGGCATCGTCTAACTTGAGAAATCAAGAATCTTTCAAATGGTATCAGCTATGAGAGGAGGTCTCAGAGAGTGGAAAAGGGTGCAAAGTGATTCTTCTAGGGGCAAAGGTCTGTTGTTTGCTCTTTCTAGGTTTTGCCGCTGCCATGTCGTTGTCTATTTTGTCGTGGAATGTCAGGGGTCTGGGAAATAAGGAAAAAGGGGCTTTGCTTAAAGATGTGGCCTGAAGGTCTTTCGCTAAAGTGATTCTTCTTCAAGAAACAAAAAAAGGGAAAGAAGGAAAGAGGTATGCTCAGGGAGGTCTGTCCATTTCCAAATCTAGGTGGCATCCTTCTTCCTTCTATTGGAGCCTCAGGACGAATCTGGGTTGTGTGGGATTCTGGAAGTATTAAAGTGCAGGAATACTATGTTGGCTCTTTCTCGGTTACTATAAAGGGTCACCTTAGGGGCTGTAGGTCAGCAATTTATGGTCCAATAGATGAAAGCTTACTTCTGGTGTTCTTGTTGAACTTGAAAGAGGGAGAGTGAGATGGATTGGGCCTTGGTGTATAGGCGGGGATTTTAATGAGGCCTGAGAACCAGAGGAAAGATAGGGAGGGGGGAGTCGTATATCTAGAGGCATGAGAAATTTTGCAGATTTTATTGATCAACTGAGGCTTAGGGATCTTCCTCTTGCTGGTTCATCATTCACTAGGGCCAACATGTAAGAAAATCATAGTATGAGTAAGTTAGACCCATTTTTGATCTCCTCAAAATGGGATGTTACCTTTCCTATATCTAAAAGCAAAATTGTTCCTTATCCTACCTCGGACCATCATCCCATTTTATTGAATGGCAAATCTCTACTGACTCTCTCAAGGTCTTTCAAGTTTGAAAATATGTGGCTTCTTCATCTTGGTTTTATGGACATGATTAAGCAATGGTAGGAGGAGTTTCAGGTTATAGGTAATCCGGGACAACATCTGAGGCTTAAATATGGAATAAGGAGGTTTTTGGTCAAGTGGAAGAAAGGAAGCAAGTTTTGCTTGACAAAATTTCTAGGTGGGATAAAAAGAGGAAGAAGTTGGTCTCTTGTGTGAGGAGATATCTTGTAGGGACACGGCTAAATGGAAGTTTAAGAGGGAAACTACAGTGGAAGAAATTAAATGGAAACAAAAAAAAAAGGTTCAATGGTTAAAAGAGGGTGATAATAACACAAGATTCTTTCCCAGAGTGGCATCGGGGAAAAGGAACATGAATAACATTTCAAGGCTGAAAATTGGAGATGTGATTGTTGAGGACATTAATACCATACATGACCATGTGGAATTTTTTTTTTAGAGACCTTTATTTAGATTCCAAAATGGTGCGACCCAAACTTGATGGAGTAAGCTTTCCTTAGATCAGCACATGGATTCACTAGAACACCCTTTTACAGAGGAGGAGGTCAAAGCAATTATTTGGGGTTTTGATGGGGTTAAAGCCTTGGGTCCAATGGTTTTTCCATGGCATTCTTTAAGGTTGGATGGGAGTTTTTGAAGAAGTATATCTTAATAACAGTGGACGACTTCTATCACAACAAGTTCCTGGATATGAGATGCAATGCTACATTCACATTTCTTAATTCGTAAAAAGGAGGGGGCAAACCGAATCCAGGACTTTGGGCCGATTAGTCTTGTGGGTGGCATCTATAAAATCATTTCTAAATCGTTGGCAAATAGGATGAAAGAAGTGATGCATCTTCTTATCTCAGGCTTCCAAAGAGCTTTTGTGGGTGTCAAGCAGATCTTTGATGGCATCTTAATAGCCAATGAATGCATTAATTCTAGAAGGATCCTCTCGGGTGTTGTGTAAGCTAGATATTGAAAAGGCCTAGATTGAGTTAATTGGGATTTCTTTAACTATATGTTGAGAAGATTTGGCTTTGGAATCCAGTGGCAGAATTGGATGAGAAAGTGCTATGACTCCATTTCTTACTTAGTAGTGGTGAATGGATCTCTAATAAGATATTTGGGGAGCTCCAAAGGGTTGAGGCTCTTGGGACTCTTCTTACTAAGGCCTTCCAAGGAGGATTGTTGGAGGGTTTCTTAGTTGGGCATTGCGGCACTATGATTTCTCACCTTTAGTTCGCTGATGACACTCTAATCTTTTGTAAAACTCAAGTAACCAGTTGTAGCTTTTGCGATGTGTTATTAGATGTTTCGAGTTAGTTTCCGGTTTTGAAGTTAAATTTATCCAAGATTAATATATTTGTTGTGGGCCAGGTGCCTAACCTTAGGGATCTGGCCGAGGTGCTGGGATAGCTGACAGATAGCCTCCCTTCTTATCTGAGTCTTCCCCTTGGATCGTCTTTCAAGCGTAAAGAAGTGTGAAATTTTGTCATATCAAGGATTCAAAGTAGCTTGGCGGGATGGAAAGGGATGTACATTTCCAAGGGATGAAAGTTTTTATTTTTATTTTTTTAAAGAGATAAGATAATTCATTAAAAAAGAAGCAAAAAAATGGCAGGAATAGCATGAGATATGCTCAACAACCAGAAGCAACCAACAAGAGAAAAGACCAACAAACAAGAAAAAAACAGAATAGAATGCCCAAAAGGCCACATGATGAATGAATCCCGATCGAAAATCCAAGAACGAAAAGAAGGCCGCTCCTGGTTTGGGCCAATGAACACCTAGTCATAAATCCTTGATAGAATGGCATCGATAATCATTCAGGGCTGTCTGGATTTATCTTCGAACGTTCGCAAGTTTCTCTCCTTCCAAACAACCCAACATAAAGTAGATGGGATCACCATCCAAATATCCCTCCCTATCTCCCATTTTTCTTCTACTATACTGAACCTTCCAAGATTGGACAAGACTCCTAACCGAACTTGGCTAAACCTAAACCACCCCAAACCGAGAAAGGAAATAACTCCAAAAGGGCTCAACCCAAGGGCAATGAATAAACAGGTGCCCCATGCACAAGCAACACCGATTTGGCAAAATCAACCCTCTCAAAATCAAATTATCGACTGTCAGAGCCCTATCTTGCCACAATTCCCACATGAAGAAAGAAACCTTCAGTGGAATTAAGCAATTCCACATAAATTCCCCCGGATAAGAAGATACCATATTGGAACACATGGTTGCATGCATAGATTTGATAGTAAAACCTTTATCTTCATTCAGACACCAGATCATCTCATCTTGCAACTCACCATTTCCAAGCCCATAATTCTCTAGAGTCTCCAAGAGTGTCCCCATCTCCTCGATTTCTTGGTCATTCAAATTTCTTTGAGGCTGAATATTCCACGAACAAAACACTTTGGATCTAACCATATGATCTTTCACAGATCCCCACTTATCAATTGCTAGATCATAGCACGTAGGAAAAAAAATGCGCAGCGGCAACCTATCACACTAAGGATCCTGTTAGAACCTTACATCTTCACCATTATTGATTTTAAAGCTAACAAGGCTTAGGAAAGAATCCATCCCTCTGCAAATGCTCCTCCAAACCCCACAACAAACAAGCCCACACAGCATATGTGAATACCACCCAAACCACTCCTCACCATATTTGGTGGCCACCACACACCTCCAAAGAGCATTTCTTTCGCTTCCAAATCTCTATAACCATTTATTGAGAAGAGCTCTATTAGTTGCTCAAAGAGAGCGAATACCAAAACCCCCTTGTTCCAAGGGCCTATACACCTCCCTCTACCCAACCTAATGGCCCTAGTTAAATCGGTGTTGGCCTCATTGTGTACATATTTTCTCTCTATCCTCGTTATTCCGTACTCAGTGGCCGAGTTGATTGAAATATGCAAAGGAATTTTCTTTGGGGAGGTTGGAAGGAGGATAAAGATCCTCACCGTGTGGCTTGGGATAATGTTTGCAAGCCCAAATAGGAGGCTAGTTTGGGGATTTGAAGAATCAAGGATGTAAACAAAACCCTTCTATCCAAGTGGCTTTGGTGCTTTGGAACTGAGGGGAATTCTCTATGGAGGAAGGTGATTGTGGAGAAGTATTGAGCCATTAATAAATGGGATCTATCAAGGGTCGTGGGGTCGCATGGAACAAGCCTTTGGAAAGGCATTATGTCTATGTTCCAAAGATTTAAAGAAGCTATCCACTTGGAGGTGGGCACAATATCTTTTTCTGGGATGACATTTGGTGTTGCCATAGGCCTTTTGAAAGTCGGAAGCCCCTCTATTTTTAACATATCACCCAAAAGGAATGCATTTGTCATGGACTGTTGGGGAGTGGAAGATGGAAGACAAGATTGGCACATTCCCCTTAGGCGGAATCTTAATGATCGGGAGATTGACCATATGGCTCATCTTTTAGGCATTCTTGACAATTTCTACCTAATCAACTATAAGGAGGACAAAAGATGATGGACTTTGGAAGCTAATGGTAATTTCTTGGTGAAATCTTGTTATAGTTTATCTGAAAGGACGACAGTGGAGGACTATTATTTGGAAAACTAAAGCCCCCTCTAAGGTGTTGTTTTTTATATGGATGGTCTTTAAAGCTCAGATCCTTACGGTGGACAATCTCCAAAAAAAGGGTTTTTTTCCTCCCTAACATGTGCTCTCTTTGTAAGGATGATGCGGAATCCATTGATCATTTTCTTCATTGCCCCTATGTGGCTGAGGTTTATAGTATGCTTCTTGCTGAAGTGGGTATCTCTTGGGTGTTTGGAAACTATATTAGATTGTTGTGAGTAGTGGAATGGTTCCGGGAGAGGTACTAAGAAAAAGAGGATTTGGAACCTCTGGATTCCAACTATTTGGTGGTCTCTATGGCTGGAATGGAATAGTAGACTGTTCGATAAGTGTAAGAAGATGGAGTGGGAGAGGTTTCTTGGAGAGACATGAGACTTGTCTAGAGCACTTTTCTTATTTCCTTTCTTCTTTCATGAATATACTTTTATTAAGTCTTTCTCCACCACATTCTCCTCTTGCTTCTTTTAATGACTTCTGATTCACCAACGCCTTTAGGTCCACCACCACTATTACAAGTCTTGTTGCCACCATCAAAATAAAAGGAGTACAAAGGAACAAGCAAAGGAAGAGAAGAACCTCTTCACGAACATGCTTCTCCAGAAGAGTAGTTTTTTGGGAGGAAAAGAATAAGAAAGATTCAAAGAATGTCACATCCATAGATACAAAACGTTTCCAAGTTGAAGGATGGTAACCCTTTTTAGTTTGGAGCATACCCTAAGGAAATGCATTGAAGGGCTTTGGGATCTATTTGGACTTATCAAACTTATAAATATGAACAAAGCTAATACAACCAAAGACTTTTGAAGGAATGAAAAATAGTTAAGAACCACGAGAAACTTGAAAGAATCTTAAGGGGAGATTTAAATTTAAGCACCACGATAAGACATATCATTTATATGGTAGGCTGCTGTGAGCAAGATATTAGACCAAACAACTTTTGGAACGAGCATGGTAAAATGCAAGGCACAAGTAATATTCAAAAGACAACTATTTTTTCTTTCATCAAAACCATTCTATTCTAGAGTGTCTGGACAAGCGGTTTGGTGAAGGATACCGTGCTGTGAAAGATAAGATGAAAAACATTCGATATGTATTTACCACTATAATCACAACAAAAAACATTTATCTTTGTATCAATATGGGATCTAGGTGGCACATTCCAAGAAAGGTATTTTCTTATCTCTATGTATGTTCTAGATCTTTTATAGGAGACCGAAATGATAGGGTGCAGACCACATACTACTACAATTGATCCTAATCACAAGTTGCAAGAGGATGATGGAAACAAGTTGATTGACGTGGGAGGGTTGATTTATTTCTCAGTAATTAGGCCTGGCATCACCTATGTGTCAGTTCATGCATGCTCCTACTATGGTGCACCTTGAAGCAGCATATTGTGTTCTCTAATATCTGAAGAAGAGTCTAGGTAAAGGTATCTTGTAGAAGGTGTAGCCTCAAAATTGTAGCATACATAGATACAAATTGTTCAAGATTCCTATCTGACAGGAGATCTACATTGGCAGTAACTTGGTTACATGGAGGAGCAAAAAGCAAGCAGTAGTTGCACAATCATGGGATTTATGAGCTACTCTAGTTAAATGGCTTATTGTTGAAGTTGGGATTTTCATCTGATGGCCCTATGAATTTGTATTGTGGCAATATGGCAGCTATAAGTATGGCTCATATTCCAGTTTAGCATGATTGGACTAAACACATTAAAGTCGACAAACATTTCATCAAAGGAAAAGTACAATCAAGGATAATATGAACTCCGCAGATTTGTTTAACAAGGGATCCAGTGGTCCTCAGTTTCGAAAGATCGTTGACAAGCTTGGTATGACCGATATCTACATACCATCTTGAGGGGGGGTGTTAGAATGTTGTATACAGTTTTTGTGTATGCATATTACAGGGGTATGTAGGTATACAGTGTGTATGGTATATGGGACTGTATATGTTCATGTACAAGGGTATATTGGTCTTTATCATTTGGTAGGTTATACTTGTAAATACTTTTAAATGTACTCTTGTATATCCCAAAAAGTATAAGTAAAAAATTGAGTATGTGAGAGGTAAGGCTGATGTAGCACACGAGGGAAGACCCAAAATTGATGTAGGGTATGGCTGAGTATCTCATAATCATTAAATTAATAATGGAAGCAAGAACCACTTTGATCCACTAAGAATTAATGTTTAAATCACACAAATAGCTAAGAATTTTAAAATTTGAAGAATAAAATGAAGGAAAGGAAGCTAGAAGAGTTTATGATAGAAAATGAGACGAAGATAAAGAGAAAAAACCCAAAAGGAAAATTTGGGAATTCTAGACAGAATTTTAAAATTACCAAAATACCCCTGGTTGTGTGTCAGAATTTTATGAAACTTTCAAGATAGTTTATGATATACACAAGGGTCTTAGATTTAAAATTTCATGTAATTTTAAGTTGATTTGATTTATCAAATTATATAAAACTTAGTCTAGCATGTACTTTAATGAAGAACTCTAAAACCAGGAAAGTGAATCTTTGATTATACAATGGCAAGGAAGAAGAGGAATCAAGGGGAAAAATAATAAATAAGAGAGAAGAAAGAAGAAAAATAAAGATAAATACCTTTAGAGTAATCCCCACTCCATAATCCAAGTAATCTCTACAAGGATTTCAAGCTAAGGCATAAGACTTGAAGATGAAAGAGAAACACCACTTTAGGAGTAAAACCAACCAAAATTTTTATTAATTTCTATCATACTAAATACAAAAACGTGCAGCCCATATATAGGCTTACAAAATAACAATAAACCAAATTAGAAACTTTTAAACTAGTAGCTTACTTGCTACCTAAGACTTTTCTTAAGTCCAAACTAATAAAAACTTGAATTTCTAAAAACAAAAATTGTCAAAATCAAGCCCTTCTAGAGGATTTCAACAAACACTCTTAGAGGGCTCCACTTTGACTTGGTTGACTCTCTAAAATTACTAAAATACCATTGACAATAATGTAGTATTATAAAAATACTCAAAAAACAAAAATTAAAATGACATTCATATCCTAGACTCTAATAATTCATAAACTATTAAGTAAAATAGTAAAATAATTCTAAAAAGACTCCATCATATGTCCCAAAGATGTTCCTCAATTGTTTCTTCTTGCATGGACCTCACCAAGGCCATGTGTGGGTCCCACATTGTCTCCAATGTTCGCATCAAAGATTTTCCATTTGTAATCTCCATGTGTGGACCTCACCAAGGCCCTGTGTGGGTCCCACAACCCAAGATTTCTTCATGGTAATAGAGCCAAGCCAAGTCGAGAGTTTGAATCCCCATGGAAGTAAAAACATTATCCTGGACGTAGTATTGCACGTGTGTGCACAAGTTGTGGACTTGCACCTGGTTCCCCAAGACCCAATTGTTCTCAGGAGAGAACAATGATCCTTCTGAGGGGGGGTGTTGAAGTGTTCTATTGTTGTATCTGCTAACACCTTAAGGTTTCGGGAGAATTGGTTAGTATTTTGTTAATAGGGTATATTTTTGTCTAAATATGTAGTTAGGTGTAATGGTATATACTTGAAAATATATGGTATAACCTGAGAGTCTTGGCATTTTCCATGTAATCTTGTCAAGTAAAAATAAAGAAAGTGTGATGCAGTACAAGGGAGAAGATACCAAAATTTGATGTAGTGTAATTCCAAAACCCTCAAATAATGGTTAAATTCAAGAATGAAATTTAGTATTTCAAGTTGCTTCAAAAATTTAAAAATCAGCGAATAAAATCACAATAAAAAGATAAGGAGTTGGAACAGAAAAGAGGAAAAAAATGATAAAAGACCCCAAAAGGGCATTTTCATAATTATGGATAGAAAATCCGAAAATTACCAAAATGCCCTCTGATGTGTCAGAAAATTTTGAAAATTTTATGGTCGTTTCTGATTTGTGACAGGGTTCTACAGTTAAAATTTCATAAAATTCTGATAAAATTTGATGGGTCAAATCAAAGAATTTCATAAAAAGTGAAAGTGCTTTTACGGAGGTTTTAATAAAAACCAATAGAGAATCTTTTAGAGGAAGAAGAAGATAAGAAAGAATGTAGGGGAAAGAAAGAGAAAAAGAGACTAAGAGAAATAGAATAGATGAAAGAGATACCTTGGAGAAAGAGAGTAGGTGAAGTGGATACTCACAAGTACACTAGGGTGCTGCAACCCACATGGAAAGTAGGGGTGCATAGGAGATGACATCAACCCTTGGAGAAGAGAACATGGCTATAGCC
>JAOXJP010167943.1:0-12741 GCA_025762735.1 Platanus orientalis
AGACACCAAGTGTGGGTGTGGGCTAGGCTGACTCGTCTACAAACGGGAGTAGCACGAGTGCCGCACGGTCTCTGGAGCTTGGAGAAGCTGAGTCCGTGACACTAAGCTCACTTCATTCATGAATTTTCCCTCATTACATAAATCCATTAAAAAAAATAGAAGAAAAACTTTAGTTTAAAAGTTATAACTGTGAGATATCTTTGCTTTTTTACCACCCATCTTGATTTTAACCCCCACGCCTTTTAGTGACTTCTCCTCCCTATCCAGTACTGATTTACTTTCCCATGATAAACCCTACAATAAAATGAAAACCAAATATGTTTTTGTTGTTCAACTCTTCTAACAAATGGGTGTTTTTAAGCATTAGGCCTCGTTTGATTTGCAAAAATTCGCTTAAAAAGTATTTGATCAGAAAACAGCTTAGGAATTCACTTGGATTCTCAATGTAATCCTATTGGAATCAAGAGGTCATTTATGTTCTTACCCTGTCATGCTTTTCATAGGTTTTAAAAATTAATTCCAGCCAAGCGTTGGAAGCTTGGATTATTCATAGGAATCCTACACCAGAAACTCCTTGCTATTTAACAGCCATAGACAAAAGACCTGACTTCGAATGCAACTAGTCTGAATGCCCCATTTTACTGCACGGGAATGTCATAGTTCAAGGATAAGGTAATGGTGTTGCTGTAAGAATGAAAGGTAAGCAAGTAGAGAAGCATTATCTCTTGATAGAATGGAAGAACTTTGAGATGCAGGTAGGAGATGTTGAGTTTGTGGTCATTGAACGGGGTCATGGTAGGGTTGCTAAGGCTTGCATTCCACTCGGTGTGGTAGATAACTTCCTTGCTTTCATTGATAAGGCAGTAGAACAAAATCGGATTAGCCTAAAGGAAACCCTAAGGGGTAATGGGAGATCCATCTTTGTAGCCACTGGTTCTAATGAAAGAGAGCAATATTTACGTGTCACTGAATAGAGGGCTAAGGAGGCAAATAGAAATGGTGTTCTTTCCGGCAAGAGAAAAGCTCTATGGTTGGATTTGCCTTGGTGACCTCCTCAGACAAATGGGGTGGTCCACTCCCCATTATATGGATAAATTCTTGGAAGATTCATACAACGTAAAAAACCCATCGCAACCAGCATAGGTAAAAGCAAACAAGGGTGGTGCTGAGGGCAAAGGACCTATCCGATTAATAAAACCCTTGTTGTGACAATATCCGGCAAGGAACAAAGGTTAATATTACAAAATAGAGTACTTCATGTGGGCAATGGAGTATTGTGCTTCCAGCCATGGTCTCCCTATATCACTAAGCTAGCTCCGACGATATTGAAAAGTAACAGGTGTCGGGTGCAGGGCTTGGCCTTAATAGCGTGGAGCCATGATTTTTTCCATCAGATTGGGGATTATTGCAATCGTTTAGCGGCGGTGGACTCGAAAACTAAATCCAGGATTGTTCTCTCTTATGTGAGGATCAAAGTAGAAGCGGATTCACTTAATTGCATCCCTCGTCATATGGTTATATCCATCGAAGATGAGGTATTCGATCTTCTTCTGGAAATTGAAATGGGTTTCAGAATGGATGGAGTTCTACCGGCCGTCAGAACAGGAGGGAAACTAGGTCCAATGGCAAAGGTTAGTGGTAATAAAGGAGGACCGTTGGATCCTGATGTTTTTTCACAACCATTAAATACAAAAGAACTTAGGGTTACATTATTGGTGGATGGTGTTGCTAAAGAGGAGGAACACACGCATCTCAAAGGCAAAGGCATGCTCGACACGTCTATCCATCAGAGTACAGTTGGCGATAGTTGTGGCCATGTGGCTTCATCATTTGAGCCATCAACATCCAATGGCCCAAAAAACAACCTATCCACCCATGAGTCATCATGGGTTTGGAAACCAACACAGCATGGGCCAAAAGTTTAGGGCCTAGGCGTGGACCCAAATGAAGTATCTACCAATAACCAGATGGGCCCTGTTAGTTCACTACAGTGTTTGGGCCTTATCGAGAATAACCACTCAAATATGGGTCTAACGATAAGTGGGCGGGTGAACAAGATTCTAGAAACCTCTTGGGATAGTTCGACTAACTTTCATGTCTCTATAAGGACCATAGCCGTTAATGAGAAGATTGGTACACCATAGATTCCCATCAATGAAAATGACAATCATAGGAGCATTTGCAAGCTAATAAATGGGGTGTTTGAGGGCACTTGGTATTGAACTTTGTCAAAAGTGAAAGAGAAGAGAAATTCGGATAGTTGTGGAGATGATCAAGTCATAGCTGGTGAAAAGGGTAAGGACGATGGTTCATCAAACTCAAATGGGGTCGAATATAAATGTGCTAATTCAAGAGATTTATGTTGTGCTGCAAATGTTCTGGATATATCTCTAAATCTTCCTTTGACTGTGGTTGGATCAGGTGCATCAAATTCCACTCCCACCATTTATCCAAGTTGCATCGCATGTCATCCTATCATTGTCAACGGTTGATTCTAAGAACATGGTGTACAATCATCTTGACCCTCTGGGAATGGGGAATTTTCGTGGAGGCAAGGAGGTGGATGATATGGGATCTACAGCCAGGAAGCGATCGGGTGCAAACAATGGTCTTGTTTCATCTCAAGCAGAAGAACTAGTGGATGAATACGAGATTGAGGACGAAGCAAAATGGGTGGACGTGGTTGTGCCTAAGGCATTCTTTACACCTAATCGTGAACACAGGGTAGTCATGTATGAGGATTCAATGAACGAAACAAAAACGGTCTCATTGTTGGACTCCATAAGAGTGACAATTGAAGAAGTTGGAAGAGGGGTGGATCTCTAGTGGAACTTCAGTTAACGAACATCAGTTACTTTCTTCCTTCTCAAGTAATCCTAATGTTATTGCTAATTCTATATCGGTTTCTCCAATTCATTTTTCTTGTTCTCAATTGTTTGCTACTCATGTGTCTAATTCCCATATTGATTATAATTGTCAAACATGTTATGGGACTAACCATATTTCTGATAAGATTGTGAATTGCCATAATGAGGGTGTATTGGTGAAGGGGGCCAATGTGGGTGGGGTTATGAATGCGTCGGATGGGGAGAAGGGGGTGCCTTACTATTTCAAGGTTTAGCAAGTAAAAGAAGATACTGACATAATGACGGATAGACTTGGGCTCTCAGTTCATAATAAGGAGGGTATAGAGGTGAAATTATCTGATTATTTACCTAAGGACAATGGAGCCTCTAATCCTACTATGAAGAAGATTGTCAAAGTGTTGAGAGAACTTCAAATTTTGAAATGGGAGATGAAAGACAGAGAAAATTTAGATAGCAATAGGGGGCCTAAAGGGTTTAACCGGGGGAAAAATGATGTTTCTCCATGAAGCTCATTTCTTGGAATGTTAGTGGATTGGTCAAAGTTAAGAAGAGGAGATCAGTGCAGGAGTGTATATCAAAATGCAACCCTTTCTCACTTGTATAACAAGAAACAAAGAAAGAAGTCATGAATGGAAAACTTGTAAAAAGTTCCATGGGGCTCAAATTGTCAGAATGGTGTGCTCTTCCTGCTGTTGGCACGCCAGGGGGGATTCTTATTGCTTGGGATCCTACTGAAGTTAGAAGAGTTGATGAATGGATGAGAACTTATTTGGTCTCGATAAAGGTGGTGGAACTATAATTAAGGTTCGAGTGGGTGCTAACAAGAGTATACGAATCTTGTAGGCCTCTCACCTTTGATTTGAGTTTTAGAATGAATTAATGTTTATAAAATTAAGATGGGGAGGGCCTTGGGTGGTGGGAGGTGATTTCAATGTCATCCAGTTTACATATGAGAAGAATCGGCCTGATCATATCATGTGTAGTATGAGGGATTTCAATCAATGGGCGAATCAATGTGTTCTTAGGGATTCTCCTCTTTTAAATGCAAAATATACATTGTCGGATGGTAAAGAAGTCCCATTGCTTTCTCAGTTAGATAGGTTTATGGTGTTGAATTGTTGGGAAGAGGTATATCCACATTTGATTCAATAAGTCATTTCAAAGATCACCTCAGACCATTGACCTATACTTCTGAATACTTCTAAAATAAACAACAAACTCATCTCATTCTGTTTTGAGAATATGTGGGTAACCCATCCATAATTCAAAGAATGTATTTGAGAATGATGGAATAAACATGAGGTGGATGAATTTAAGGATTTTTCGTTTATGAAGAAACTTCAATATGTGAAATAGAAACTTCAGGTGTGGAACAATAATACATTTGGAATGATTAAAGAGAGAAAAAAAAAGGCTCTATTATTTAGAAGGAGTTGGAATTCATAGACAAGAAAATTGAATAAGAGGGTCAAGTGGATTTATAACTTAAGACAAGACAGAACAATTGCTTGAGAATATGTAATCAATCCTATGGTGGGAAGATATATTTTGGAGTAAAAAAGCTAAATGTAAATAGTTGAAGGAGGGGGATGGAAATACTAAATATTTTCATGGGGTAGCCAATGGAAGAAAAAGGAAGAACATAATCTCTTCTCTATCGATCTAAGGTTAAGTGGTGAACGACTTCGGCAAGATTAAAGATGAAGCAATTCACTTTCTCTTGGTCCTTTATAAGAAAAATGGGGTTGAAAAGCCAAGAATACAAAATTTATTTTTTTTCCCAGATTGAGGAGGAGGTGACCCGGAATCCAAAATCTCTTTTTTCGGTGGATGAAGTGAGAAATGCAATCACATGTATGGGGAATGATAAATCTCCCAACCCGGATGGTTTTCTATGCTATTTTATCAAGAATGTTAGGATATCATTCAAGAGGATATTATGAAGGTATTTAAGGAGTTTTATGACAACAGAGTTATATGCAAAGGTCTTAATGCCCCTTTTTTTGTCCTACTTCCCAAGAAGAATGAGGCCAATAATTTCTCAGATTTTTGTCCAATTAGCTTGGTAAGTAGCTTGAATAAAATCATTGTCAAGATGTTGTTTATAAGATTACAGGAAGTTATAACGAAAGTGGTACTCAATTCACAAAGTGCTTTCGTGAAAGGACAATAAAGTTTGGATGTAATTTAGATAGCCAATGAATGTGGATGGGAGGAAAAAATCAAAGGCACCCAGTCTTGTTTGCAAAGTTGATTTTGAGAAAGCATATGACAAAGTTATTTGGGACTTCCTAATATGGGTCTTAAGACAAAAAAGGTTTGGGGAGAGATGGATTAGATGGATCACAGGATGCCTTGATCATCCTCTTTTTTCCATCTTGATCAATGGTACCTTGAAAGGTTTCTTCGATTCATCTAGGGGAATCAGACTAGGCTATCAATTGTTGCATTTCCTGTTTACATTGGTGGCCGATGCTCTCAGCGAATTGATGAAAATGACCAAAGTAAAGGAAATCATTGAGGGGTACACTATAGGCAACAATGGATTCTCGATAAATCATCTTCAGTTTGCCGATAATACAATGTGATTTCTCAAGGTTGAGTAGTCTCAAGTGAGAAAGCTAAAGTATATCTTTAGTATCTTTGAAATAATTTCTTGGTTAAAAATCAACTTATCAAAATCTTCATTGGCCAGAATTGAAGTGATTGAGAATGATCTAAATTCTTATGCTCAGACTCTTGGATGCACAATTAGTGAGTGGCCTTTAAGGTACTTGGGACTTCGATTGGGAGGGGTACCCCACTCCCTATCTTTTTGGGATCCTGCCATAGAAAGAATTCAAAACAAATTGACTTGTTGAAAAATGTCGTATATATCTTCTTCTTTTTTTGGAGGGGGGATCACTTTAATCAAAGTGACATTATTGAATTTACCGATGTACTATATGTATTTATTCAAATGCTAGAAAAAATCATTTATCAAGCGGAGAAATGTCAACAGGACTTTTTATGGGAAGGAAACAATGAGAAGAAGGATCACCTAGTTAAATGGAGTATTGTTTATCTACCTAAAACTAAAGGGGTTTGGGTATTGGAAGAATCAAAGAGAAGAATTGGGCATTGTTGGGCAAGTGGTTATAGAGGTTTTCTATGGAAAGAGATATCCTATGACATTTCACAATCTTACAAAAATATGGGGTGCACTCTAATTGGTAAGATTGTGTCCCCCATTCCACTCTTCGTTGGTCTCTTCTTTGGAAAAACATAGTTCAATTATACCTTACTTTTTATCCATATGTTCGATTTGTCCTTCACAATGACAATTATATTAAGTTTTGGAAAGACACTTGGCGAGGGGATACAAACTTCACTTCCTTGTATCCTTGGTTGTTTCGTATATCTTCCCAAAAAGACATAGTAGTAGCTGAAATTCTTTCAAATTCTATAAATGACATTTCTTGAAACCTATTATTTTCAGGAGGGCTACATGATTGGGAGACTCAAAGCAGTCACTTTCTTCCTAGATTCCCCCCATGAGTTTTTTCTTACAAGATTAGCCATGAACAAAAGGATTTGGATCTTTGAGTCATCTAGAATTTTTTCCTCTAAATCCTTTTTTCGTGTCCTATCCAACTCTCCTAATATCGAAACAACTTTTTTGCATCGTCTAGTTTGAAAACCGACAATTTCACCTAAGGTGAAAGCTTTCTCATGGACTGTGGCATTGCATCGTATAAATACTATGGACATGGTTCAAAAAAGAAGACCTTTCATGTAATTATCCCTTCAGTGGTGCTTGCTATGCAAGAAGGATTGTGAATCAGTCCACCACATCTTCCTACATTACTCTTTCACTTATGAAGTATGGGTATATTTTATATCTCGCATGGGATTCAAATAGGTAATGTCGGGGGAAGTATCTGAATTATTCCATTCTTGACAGAGCTATGGGACCAATGATAAAAGTAAGCAGTTTGGGGAGGTTATCTTGCATGCTATTATATGGGGAGTATGGTGGGAAATGAACAATAGAATTTAAAAAACATGTCCAAAAGCAGTGGTGAGGTGATTGTAGCTATCCTTAGGGAGATGGGAGGTTGGTTACTAGAAAATTTGGAATTTAAATGGGTATCCTTATATGATTTTGTATGGGATTGGAGGATAGTCATCTCATGCTCTTCATTTTCCACTCAAAACCATGCGATTCTTGAGTGGAAACCTCTTCCAAATGGCATCTTGAAGCTCAATTTCAACGGGACATCTAAAGGTAATCCTAGACCAACGGGGTTTGGTTGTATACTATATGACCACAGTGACAACATTTGTAAAGTTGTGTGTGGCCTGCTAAATGTCTACAACTCTATTAGGGCTAAAACAATGAGCTTGTTGTTTGGCCGAAGAGAATTAATAAAAATGGGTATATTGGGGTACATTATTGAAGGTGATTCGAAGGTTGTTATTGGTTGGGGTCAGGGGGAGGAATGCAAAGCATAGAGGATGTGAGACCTAATTTATGAAGTAAAAGAACTACAAGCTAAACTTGGGTGTTCTTATGTGCACATTCTTAGAGAGTAAAACTCAATGGCCGATAGTTTAGCGAATTGGGGAGTTGGGCAAAGTGAAATTTTTAGTAGATTTGATATCCCATTTTAGTTTGTAGGGTTCCCTTTATTGTGATTTTATCATTATGTATCTTTTTTGTTTCAATAAAGATCTTTTAATTATCAAAAAAAATAGAAATCTTACACCATGTCTTCCAAAGCTGATTGATCAATAATAGCTTCTGACTTTCTCAAACCCTTTTGATACAAGCACTTCACAGTCTAGAGAAGGTGGTACAACTACAAATACAAATGAACACCATAGTTCATAAGCAAACCCTAATTGTTACACATTTAAAAAGTTAAAAAATAAAAAATAAAAAAAGTTCAATAGTGCTTCAAAGAAAATGTGCAGTTTGAATTTTCAAAAACCAAATGATGGAAATAGCTTAGAGCCTGTTTGGCAACCACTTGTAATGTAATCATTTCATTTGAGTTTCTCAAGGTATTTGTAATCATGAGGTGATGGTTTGTGATGAACTCATTCAAATTTATACTGATTTGTTAACTACAATTAGAAATGGAGTCATCTTAGGTTTTTCTATAACGTGAAATGACTAATGTTATCAAGCACAAATCTAAATGAGCTCATTACAAACCATCCCAGTGTGGCTACAAAAGCCTTGGGAAAATCAAATGAAATGATTACATTACATGTGGCTGCCAAACACAGATTTAGTGAATGGTGCAGTTCACTCTTATCAGCACCCAAGAGGTTACACAGGGATGATGAATCTCCCTCTTTGGTTAAACGAGGCTTTACTCCGGGACTCTCCATTTGTTTTGTAATCAAATTATTACTCTTGAATGAATCTCCTTGTTTTTACCCAGAAAAAAAAGGAAACAAATGTTCTATGATGGAAAGGTGTCAAAAGTACTTCCTTTTGTTTTTTGTTTCTCACAAATTTCTTTTCCTCCCTACAACTTCGCCTCCGTCTCTCTCCTTCTAGATCACTTGCCCTGTAGAATGTTTAAAGTTGCGTGCTTGAACAAATACAACTTTAATTAC
The DNA here is from genome assembly GCA_025762735.1 of Platanus orientalis. NCBI lineage: Eukaryota > Viridiplantae > Streptophyta > Magnoliopsida > Proteales > Platanaceae > Platanus > Platanus orientalis. The sequence goes on from JAOXJP010167943.1 coordinate 8,478, forward strand.
ATTACTCACTCTATAATATATTTATTATTGCAATTTTAAACAAATACAACTTTAACCACATTATTCATTGGTGCTCTGCATGGGCTCATTGCTAGTAATCTCTCTAGTCCAATTGGAGTTTATGGGAACTCACATACACCTAAAGTGGTTCCCACAAGTCTAACCAGAAATTGAAATGTTAAAATACCATCTAATAAAAGTGACATTTTTTTTCCGTTGTAAGGGTCTCAACAAGCCGAGTTGTCCTGCGCGACCTCATTACACAGGAATTAGGCTTAGGCTCAGTTCAACTTGACAGGGAAGAGCTCGGCTTAGCATGCCAAACTCAAGCTTACTGCTACAAGCCCGAAAGTTAAAGCCTAATAACCCATAAGCTAAACTTTCACCTAGAGCTAAAAATATGGCCCTAATAGCCCATAATCTAAGCAACTTGAATTAATTAATGGGATAAGCTTAAAGGTAAGAACCACTTACGTGGGAGCTTTTAGTGTGCTAAGCTTGGTGTAGTTCAGCCTAGGCCCACTTAAAGAAATGAGCTCAATTGAAGGCTTGAATAATCTACCAGTTTCAAACAACGCTTAGACTAGTTCATGACAAACCGAGTTTCAAGTTGAGCTATCACTGTCCTCAGTGTGATCCACTGAATACAATGAACGGTGGATCTTAACCACTATAAATGCCCCAAATGTGGGGATGAACTTTTCTATTGAATATAACGAATGGTGGATCTAACCACTGTAAATGCCCCAAATGAGTCCGAGCTAGTTTGTCTTGTTATGAGCTAAGCCTAAGCCCCCCAATTGAGCTCATTTAGTTAAATGAGCCTAAACCGAGCTACACTAGGCTCAACTTGCTAAAAACCTAGTTGGTTAAGGGTCTATATATGTATATAACGATATAGCTTAGTATGTTATATATTTAAACATTAAACATGTTTATATATTACACAAGATAAAATACTAATGTATTTATTTGAATAGCCATCATTTATTGACATCATATCACTCATTCAATCTATTTTTATAAAAAAAAATAAAGAATTAATCTGATTTATAAAAAATATAAAATAGTGTTTTTACACCATTTTTTTATAATGAATCAAGCATACATCTATAAGCATAGTTTGGCGAATCAAGCCTAACCTAAGCCAAGTTCAGCTCTCAAGCTCGTAATCAACCTAACTCAAGCTTGAGTTGTCTTTTTTGTGTGACAAACCTGGCAAAACTTGGGCCAACTCTATTAGAGTATATTTTGTAATTGTTAATTCTATAACAAAAAGGAATGTTAGAAGGTCTTGTATATAAGAGTACATGGTGTAATTATGTTGTATCAACAGTCCATGTAAGTCCTATTCTAAAGAAAGCTTCAAAAAGAATTTCAGAAGTCTGGGAAGACCAAGCTTCAAAGACTACACTTCGAAAGATTACATCAAAAGACATTCTCAAGACTCAGCTGATAGCATCTCCAATCCACACTCAAGGGTAAATGCATGTATAATTGGTGATGAGACCAAGATCTAAGCCTTAGAAAGGTTTAGAAGGACTTATCCCAAGACTTAAAAGGCACCCTCACAATTTTGGTTAAGTAAAAAACTCAAAGAACATAAAAAATGACCAAAGAATTCAAAAACAGGGTAGATGGACTGATCCACCATGCATGTGGACTGATCTAAGAGGTCTCGATCATACAGGGTCTAAGATGACAGAAGTTAACTAGACCAATCCAACTTAAGCTTGGACTCATCCACAACCTCTCAAGTATCTGTGGTATGTGCTAATAGAAGGTAGTTATGCTAATCTAACTAACAATGGACCAATCAAGTGTAACAGACTTGGGAAAAAATCAACTTGCAAAAATTACTAACCTAGAAATTTTTTCCATTTGAGGACGATTTAGGGTAAGGTTTTGAGGCATTAATAAATACCAAAAGCCTCCCCAAAAGCTATGAAGAAACCCTACTTCAATGAAAGAGATATTGAAGTTACACGAAGATTTTTTGTGGAGTTTTGGCTCAAGCTCTGCAACATATTTATAAGTTCCTTCAAAATCCCAAGAGGTATTTCTTTATCATTCGATCATTGTGTTTTTATCGATTTAATCTTGTAAAGATTGTGCACTAGTGTATGAAATTTAAGAATCCCTAAAAGCTACGAGAGATATAGTCTAAAATTGTATTATATCTATTGAGAAATCTCTAAAATGAAAAGATATTTGAAACCATAATTATATTACCCTATTGAGGGGCATTATTCCATAAAGGGACTTGAACTATAGTTAAATAAGTTTATTAACAGGCAATCAATCTAGAGATCAATCTCTAGAACCATGTACTTCATTTACTTTTGATTAGAGCTCTTGTAAGAGTCACCAAAAGTTGTATTACCTTTGCTGGAGTTACCATAAGTGTTTGAAAATTCGCACGGAACCATTGGACTTATATAATTTACAAGGAGTGGATTCTCGTAGGTGTGAATTCTATTAATAAAAATCATAACTCTGTGAAGAGCTTTCAGAGTGGATGTAGGCCAAGTGGAAGACCGAACCACTATAAAATTTGTGTGCCTTGTGTGTTGCTTATGTGATTTTCTAGTACTTTATTACATTATTGAGAATACTATACACACATTGGAATTGAATCACAATTCACTCTTATCTATATATGATACACTAATTTCAAGAACATTCACTTGAGCACATATTTAATTTAATAAGATTAATATTAATTAAAATCAAAGATTTACCATGGATGTTCTAACCTGTGTACTAAAATGTATGCACCAGAACAACATTTTAAGGGCAAATTTAAATTAAACAAAATCAGATCACCCGGTGTTTCAAAACAAATAAAAACACTAGTAGAGATCCTATTCACTACACTTTAAGATTACATAAGTTAACAACTTAGAATTTCAAGCTTTACTCATTGACACCCACAACTAAGTTAAATGTTGAGACGTTGATTTCATAGAAGGTCGAGTTTGGCAGCCACTTGTAATAAAATCATTTCATTTTAAATTCCCATGGCATTTGGAGCCGTAAGGTGATGGTTTGAATGAACTCATTTAGATTCATATTGATTTTATTTTAGTTATCCCACAATGAACTCAAAAAGTGATCACGGCTTTTGGAGCCATTGTGGACCATTAAATACTCACACACCCCACTGACTAATCACAATATACTTTTTTTAATAATTATTCTACAGTAATCTTCAAAAGTGATCATGACTTTTGTTTGTCTTAAGTTTTTTACAAAATAAAATATTTATGTTTTCATTCATTCATATTTTGATGACGAATGACAATCAATCCATTAGCTTCAAATGGCTTGAAAATTTAAAATGAAATGATTTTATTACTACTATACACAGCTTAATGTCTCTCATGAATTGTTTCTTAACGTTCGATAAAAATCTACTTAATGTAAAGACTTGTCCCAAGTTAACTTGATAGTGTCCGGATTTGGCACCCTCAAAATGGGGTCATTCTCCCGCCTTGGTTTTGTTATTTGGATTAAACCAAGTGTTCTTTTCCGGAAATGCGTCAAACCACATTGAAGGGTTCTTATATATATAAGCACAAGATCCTTTCAAAGATAGATTAACATGAGATCTTACAAATTACTCTTATACAACCACACGTCCTTATGTACACACCAAGAAGTTGATCCAACTTCCATACCAATTGTAACAACTTAACCCAACCTAATTTGATATTATTAGTTCTGAACATCCTAAGATGAGACTGCTCTTCCACTTGGTTTTGTTCTTTGAAGTCAAGCCAAGTAGTGGGTGCTTAGATACAAGCACGGGACCCTTTTTTCAAGCTAGGCCATGGGATCATACACCAAAGGATTGTTGTAATAAATTAGCTGTAGTTTTTTATAACATGAACAAAAAGATCTTAAAAAGGAGTTTAAGACAAAAGACCCATGCTAAAAGACAAGACAACCTGTGTTTATAGACAAAATACCCATGATTTTGTTCATGTTAAAAAAACCTCCAACCAAATTTACCGCTGGTCATAGCTCGGAAACTTATGACAACAATCTCATATTCAGGAAGGATTGTGTCTGTCTCCTTAAAAAAACGCTAACCTCCGCTGAGCATCAGGGAGTGGACGTGTCGTGGAGGGGAGGGAGGCATACACAATCCTTTGTGCCCCGTACCTAAACTAATCCACCCCCAATGAATCTGAGGGTGGCCGGATTTGGCAGACAGCTTAGAGAATGGCTAAAGTTAGAATGACATCAGGTCTGACACATC
>JAOXJP010167954.1:0-12741 GCA_025762735.1 Platanus orientalis
TATTTGTTGTATGCAATGTATGCTTAATTTTAATTATGATTTTTTAAATTATTTTTGTATAATAAACAATATTTATATTATTCAAAGTTCCATGTTTTCTTTCCCTTTACTCTTTTCCAGCTACATTTCTTTCTTCCACAAAAACAGTTATTTTTTTGTATGATCATGATGTTTCTATTTATGTATATGTTTTATAAATACCTTTCTATGTATAATTTCTTTCATTTAACCATTTATATTAGGATGTTTTATTCATATAAGTTATAGTTCCAAATTTGATTGTCATTAATTACCATACAATGCTCCATACCTTTTTCATAATTTTTTTTTCTATTGTCGAAGAAGGTGGACCCTCCATCCTTCGTTCCTAAATTTTTTCTCATTTTCGAATTATCTCCATTCTCTTTGGAGAGATATTATGCCAAATAAACCCAAGCTGTGGCATGATGCCTTGCAATAAATGTTTTTGTAGATACGTAAGTAGTTATCTACGGTATTTACTATAGAGATCAAATCTTTTACTCCTAATTTGTATTCGCCCCGTGCACCTAGACACAAAGTCTAGGATGCATAGGTTAAAACTGCAAAACAGTTTTTTTTTTTTTTTTTTTTTTTTTTTTTTTTTTTTTTTTTTTTTATTAAAAAATAAAAATAAAAAGAGATCACGTGCTAGCGTGTGTCTGGGAGCATGGGGACGAATACAAATTTGTGAGTGAAAGATTTGCTCCCTTTATTATTTAACACCTTCCTTTAACCCCTCCCACGGTTTTCTGTTGGCATGTGAATAGATATTACTTTTCATTCTTTCTTTTTGTCATATTTTAATTTTAGAAGAAAGGAAGAGTTTCATTGTAGATAAAGTGATAATGCCTAGGTAAATCTTCACAAAACAGGAAACCCTAATAGCAACCTCTACTTGCACCAATAATATTCCTATTTCTGAAAAGGATTGTCATTCCAATCCGCTTTCTTGTTTTCTTTGTTTTCTCATTTTCTTTACTATTTTTTTCGTAACCAAAATCTTTCAGCTCTTTCATTCTCAATGCATTTTCATGGAAGGATTCAGATATAAGTCATTGAGAGGGATGAAGATGGAGATATTAAGCAGCCCAAACCCGCTTTAGATTTTCTCCAGATTTAAAGTTCAGTAGATTTTGGTGGTCAACATATATCCAAAAAACTCAACAAACTGAACCGCAGATTTTTCAATTTCATTTATTATTTTACCACATGTCAACCACTGAAATCTTCTGAACAATATTTGAACTTTAACATTTTGGAGAGAATCATGCGGGCATTTAGCCTAGTGTGCATGAATTTAGATGTTAGAAGGCTTTCCCACCTCTCAATGAACTTCTGGGGGCAGAAAAGAGACTTTTTGGGAGTTTCTTAGTCTCGTCACCTTTAGGCAGGTATGCTTGCCTTCAATAGAAGCAAAGCAATTGTTGACGAAGGGAAGCTAAGGATGGAGACGGAAAATATTGGAGAACAATATTTGGTCTGATAAAAAGGTGAAAGCGTAGGCCAATATAACAACTAAGACACCTCAAAATTGTTATTAATTAAATTAAAATCTTAGTAGAGGTTTCTAATAATGGAACACTTTCGTTTAGCCAAAACGATCAGCTGTAGCAATTTTTTTTTTTTTTTTTGTCTTTTTGAAGCGTGAGCAAAAAGATCACAAAAAGACAAAAAACCCATGTTAAAAGACAAAATACCCATACTTTGTTCATGCTACAGAAAACTACAGAAAAAATTGCTACAGTTGATCATTCACCGTCTAGTTTGAGACTGTATGATTCCCTACATAAAATAAAAAAGAATGACAACCTTATAGATTTGGTAGGACAACTTAAAGTAAGCCTAAAATAAAAATGACATTATGGGCTGACACATCAGTGCCAAAAAAGTGTCCATCACTTTTTCAGTGCTGATGTGTCAGCCCTAATGTCATTCATACTTTAGGCTAACTTTAAGTTGTCTTACCAAATCCTGCCTGGAATGACAAAAGTCGTATAAAGGGTGAGATGGCAATTTGACATAGTAATTGTCCTATGTTAAAGACTACTCACTCCTTTGACATGTACTTCAAGGCCCAGTCTGGTTGCCATGAATTGTGTAGAAAAGAAAATCCCACAAGAAAAGGAAAGAAAAGAATCAAAAAATGAAAAAACCACCTTGTCATGGCAATCAAACACCTTAAAAATGATTTTTTGAGAAAATTTTGTCATGAGAAAATCTTTTCATGGCAACTAGACTGGCCTAAGGAGAAACCTTTCAGACATGCAATTAGAAGCAACAATGAGATAATGTTTAATTTTTAGTCAATATACACTGGCCTACATACACACCATCAAATCAGCCCAGTTCAAACTCCACTTGATTTAAGGGGCGGCAATGTTTGACACAACCTGTGAACCCGATACGAACCAAACATGAAATAACCAGATTAGGGTTAACTGTAAATGTGTTTTGGGTCAAAGTGGATCCATCTGCTTTGAGACGAGACCCGCTTTGACATGATTAATAAATGAGTCAGGTTAGGATTGAGTCAAATAGTCTTATACCCTTAAATTGACATGACACAAATATGACCGCCAACATGATTTACCACATAACTCACAAACCTGACACAAACCCAACACAAAATAAGCAGGATAGGGTTGATTATTAACGTGTTTTGGGTCAAAACATGTCCACCTACTTTGACATAATTAATAAATGGGTCAAGTTAGGATTGAGTCATATAGTCGTATACCCTTATCTCAACACCACTAACCCACCAACACAAATTGCCACCCCTACCAGACTATATCATTTTTTTTTTTTTTTTGATAAAAGACTTTATCATAATATAGCCAAACATGTGGATTGTATCCGCTCCTCTTATCATCTGCTCCTCTTTGCACCCTGTCAGGGGGAGGGCACAACGCCAACAAGATAAATGCACCCTCCCAAAAAGTGAAAATCACTTGTCGGTGTTGATGTGCCCTCCCCCTGACAGGCTGCAGAGAGGAGCAGATGATAAGAGGAGTGGATACAATCCACTCTTTCTGTACAACTTCTAACATTTAAGTCAGCTAGTTAAATTGAGTTAAAGACACGGAAGCCTGTAGGTATATGCATTTTAGTCCCATTGATTTAATTGAGGTAAGTGCTTTGACATTTTCACCCATCATGTCAGCCCATGCATGTAGGTACGGGATTCGGCTATGGACGACTATGGCTCTCCAATAGGCAATAGGCACTTGAATATCGCTACCTATTGAAAAACAATGTAGAAAACTTGTATTTGCCCTATTCAACTATCTTGATGGCTTGAACCCTAGACCTCTAACCAAAATAAGGGAGGGTGTAACCACCAAGGCAGGATGCTTCCCTCTTTCTTTTTTTGTGGTAACCAAAAAGATTGCTGTGTCAAATTTTGCTGACTTTTTGTATCATGAACAAAAAGCCATAGCAGATCTTTGTTCTTGCAGTGGCTCTTATAACCTAAAAATCTGCTGTGGCTTTTTGTAGCATGAACAGAAAGATAAAAGCCACATGTTAAAAGATATAAAACAAATCTATAATAAAAGACAAAAATACACGTACTCACATGTTTAGAGATATTTAAAAATCCATATTAAAAGACAAAATACACATAATTTTCACTCTAGACAAATTTTAAATACTAAATTTCTGGCCAGTGTTCAAAATTTTTTAAATGTTTAAACGGTTGTAAAGTGTTGGAAAAGTGTTTAGAATTCGACCTGAGAATAACCCACTGAATGATGATTTGGAGAAAAACCCAACATGACTCAATTTTTAGCTGTATTCTTGACCCAATTCAAGATCCGACTCATTGATAAAAGGGTTTTGGGGGGTTTATATTTTGGGGTTTCTTAGGTTTTGTGATACCATTCATTGTAACCTTTGTTTTGTTCATAATGGAATCTCTTTAGCCGTTTTCGTCAATTAACAGAGGCTTCTAGTCAAACCACATAAATCATCTGGCTCTTTATAAGATCGTTGTTTTTATCAATTTTTTTTTCCCTCTTTTGTTGCATACAACTCCAAATTTAAGCATTTCCCACAATAAAGAGGTTATGGACTCCACACTCTGTGGTGTTCTAAGAAGCCTACTTGGTCCCGACCCGAATTAGGTGTGCACTACCAAAGTGGAATCCCTCTTGCAAAAAAGGGCCCCACAGACTTCTTACACCAGACACTAGGCAACACCTAGTGAAAAATCCCCTGTATTGGACGCTTGAGGCTGTGGCAACCCTTTTTTTCATCACCTGTCGCACAGCACCTGGCGTTAGAGGGTTGCAAGTGGCTTTTACGCAAGCGGAAATCCTCTTCGGTGCGGAATGATATCCTCTGGACGCCCCATAATGTGACCCTACGAGGCAAGACACAAGAGGGTGGGGCCCAATCACGTTTGGACCCCTTTGGTGTAGTAATTAATACAAATGGGTAATAGTGCGGTACGGGTTCACCAAGTAACGAAGAACGGAAGTATGTGGAAGTTCCGGGACGAAACCTTCTCTCCCTCTTCTTAAGTCACTGATTACGTTAGCATATCGTCATGGGAACTGATAGGGAACGGGACTGATCCCCAATCCCTCCCTATAAAGCAACCTAAGCCAGTCTCACCACATTAGCTTCATCTTCTCCATCTTTGGATTCACTGTTTCTGAAATACAGAAAGAACGCTCGTAGATAATGTCCAAATCACCGGAAGACGAGCATCCACGAAAGGCCTTTGGATGGGCAGCTAGGGATCCTTCTGGACTCCTTTCCCCCTTTAATTTCTCCAGAAGGTATTCTCTTTTAAATATCTATTTTCTATGTTGTTGCACTCTCTTTCTCTTTCTCCTCTCTCTCTTTTCTTTTATTATGGTAAAATCAATATTTGCTTCACGTTTCATGTTTCCTTTTTTATTCTCCGATTGATTGTTTAATGAAAACCTACATCGTTTATCGTGATCAATCTTCCCTAATTAGGTCAATATCTTTTCTTTTTTTCTTTTTTGGTATCAGATCAATACCATTTCTTCTTCTTCTTCTTCATTTTTTCCATATCCAATATTTTCATCTTTTTTATCATTTATTCTTTCTTCCTCTCTCTGTCTTTTTTTTCCTTCTCTCTCTCCCTTTCAATTTTTTTTTTTTTTTTTTAAATTTTTTATGTACTTCTGTGATCTGAAAGAGTGAGAAATAACAAGTATTTTATGGAATTAGGCTTTAAAAGCTGTTTCAAATAAATATGAGAGGTGAAAACATTTAGTTCAACCCACCAAATACGGATCAGCGTTTATTTGATGAACCACTTTTCAATAATTTCGGTTACAATAATGTGTTGATTGTGTGTGTGTGGTGGGTGAATTGTCAGGGCAACAGGAGACGACGACGTGAGCTTTAAAGTGCTATATTGTGGGATCTGCCACACCGACCTCCACAGCATCAAGAACGAATGGGGAGGAGCCATGTACCCAATGGTCCCAGGGTAGGGTACCCCCAACCTCTTCCTTACCATCTATTTATTTTTGTGATGACTCGTTCAGAATCTGAATATATGTGTAGTTTCTAAAATGCCCTTTTGCCATGCATTTTCTGGGGTTTTTACTGGCGTGATATCTCTCCGGTCCAACTGAAGATGATTTCACAAACCCCTTTTTCATCAACCGTGAATGGACAAAAAATGCTCATCTTAAGGAATGCTAACCACTGCTCCTTGTCAGGCAGTAGGCACATCAGTGCCCGAAAGTGAATATGTGCCCTCCAAAAAAGTGAAAATCACTTTTCAACGCTGATGTGTCTATGCTGACAAGAAGCAGTGATGAGCTTTTGTTAAGGGAGGCGTTCATAAACGGATCCCTCAACAACCTAGCTCCAAATATAGTCAATGATGATATCTCTCCGTGTCAATGCCGAAAAAAGTGACAATGGTTTGAGAGCTGAGAAAATCCGGAGTGTTTATATAGTACAAAAGGCTGGAGAAATATCAAACTCTACTTTTTTTGACAGCTGTCCTGTTGAATAGGAATTTACCCAAAAAAATCCTCTCTATCTTAGACACAGTTTAAAAACCAATTAGTTAATGGGAAACTTGACCTTAGTAACTCAACTCAGCAAAATTCTTGATTGATTAGTTGTTAACCTGTTAAAACTGAGATGACATCAGCAAACTGATCACTAGGTGACTTATTCACGTTTTCCAAGTAGCAAGGGATAAATATCTTCTTGTCCACATTTTTTATGCTCCAGTACTCTAAGACACAAAGGAGGTGGGGTTCATATAATTCCTTTTATGATGAGACTTTAAAAAATATATGAGACCTACCTCCGTTGTGTCTTGGAGTACTGGTGGAACACCAAAATTGTGGACCAGAGGATACTCTTATGTAACATAGATGAGTTTTCCATAAATTCGGCCAATTAACTTATATTTTTATTGTAATACCCTTTAACCCAATGTGAAAGTTTAAAAAATTTAAATTACCATCTTATGTTAATTTTCCTCTAGTCTACTTTGTTTTGAGTTGACTTTTCTTTTGTCATTTATTTTTTTCTATATTATTTTTATCAAAAAATTTCTTTACTTTTTCTTTTTTACTAATTTATTATATTTATATATTTTAGTACTAACTAACCTAACCATGAAACGAGTATCCAAGTTTTTAAAGAAACTGCCATAAAAAAACATGTGGTTAAGAGTGGGCTCTCTTCCCAAACGCAGAGGTATTCCCAAAGGCATATTGTCACTTTTTTTTGTCCTGGAACAAATCCTCTGCAACATGCTTAATGTTGGAAACAACCTTCAAAAAACCGACAGTTGGTTAAAAGTGGGTCCACATTTAAGTCTACAAGGTAACACAAGTATTAAAACTCCCAGCCAAAGTTAAAATTCCAATTTATTACTATATATGCCATTCTTTGAAGGCAGTTTCCATTTAATGCTATTTAAGCTTGTTGCAGAGCATTTGCTCTTGGTCCAGATATGCGTGCATCTAGAAATATTGCACGACATTAGTGGTTAATTTATTAGTAGGTGAAGATGTGTTAATACAAAGAGTGGATTGTATCCACTCTTCTTATCTTATACTCCTCTCTGCCTCTTGTCAGGAGGTGGGCACATCAGCAATGACAAGTGATTTTCACTTTTTGGGGGGTGCATTTCACTTGTCGGCACTAATGTGCCCTCCCCTGAATAGGTGCAGAGAGGAGCATAAGATAAGAGGAGTGGATACAATCCTTTCTCATTAATACACCCACCGACTTTGCCAACTAAGCAAGTTGGCATCTTCTACATCAGAGATATTTTGAAAGTCTTTCCTATAGAATTTGATGGAGACATCAGACCCAATTTGCAAAATCTAGAAAGAGGCTTTGGAAGTTATAAGCCAAGCGTTTCCATCTACAACAATGAGGATGGGGAGAGTTTAAAAGTCAAAAGCGTTTATGTGGAGGCTATGAGTCAATAACGTTTATGTGAAGATGTCATCTTGCTAAGTTGGTAAAGTCTATGGGTGTTGGGCGTTTATGTGGATGTTATAACTCCTCAACTGTTTTAATCTAAAATAGGGATGCAAGTATCTGAATATTATCTGAATCCCAATCATTTTTGTATTTGTTTAAAGCAAATATGGATATACATGTATCTGTTTTGATTAAATATTCATTCATTTAAAAATATATCCGATTATAAATGAACCAAATACGGATATATATACATATGTTTCAACTAAATATCCGTATTCATATATATATATATATATATATATATATATAACCTAATTATTGATTTAAATTAATATTCATATTATAATATTGTAAATTATTTTACTTTATAAATACTGTTGTAGGATATGTTGTATTACTTTTAACGTTAATCCTAACCTATTGGATACAAATATGTTAACCTAACTTAATGAGTTTGTTTAATTAGATATATTTGTATTCATATCCAATATTCAACTAACTTAACGAATACGAATATGAACATATATGTATCCGTTTCGATTAAAAAATATTCGATTATAAATGAGCCAAATTCAAATATACTAATATCCACATTGAATCCAACTCTTTTGCATCCCTAACATAAAACCATGAGGATGTGAAGTTTAGTAGCTAAAGTGTCTCCATCTACGACTACGGCATGCAAAAGTAATCTCTCCCTCACGGAACAGCAACCCTTTTAAAACCCCATGTGTCCTTTCTTTTATTACGCAGGCACGAGATCGTTGGCGTGGTGACCGAGGTGGGCTGCAACGTCAAAAAATTCAAAGTGGGGGATAAAGTCGGCGTCGGTTGCATTGTTGGAGGTTGTCACTCCTGCGACAACTGCACCAAAGACCTTGAGAACTACTGCCACAAATCGATTCTCACCTACAATTCTACTTACTACGATGGAACTAGAACTTATGGTGGATACTCTGATAGCATGGTCGCCACTGAACGTTATGTGGTTCGTATCCCAGATAACTTGCCGCTTGATGCCAGTGCACCATTATTGTGTGCCGGGATTACTGTCTATAGCCCATTGAAATATTACGGACTTAGAGAACCCGGTATGCACTTGGGTGTGGTTGGGCTCGGTGGGCTCGGTCATGTGGCCGTGAAGTTTGCCAAGGCTTTTGGATTGAAGGTAACTGTGATCAGCACCTCCCCTAACAAGGAGAAAGAAGCAATTGAACATCTCGGTGCCGACTCGTTTTTGGTTAGCCGTAACCCAGACCAGATGCAGGTATATCCTTTGATAAACAGAACTAATAGTTTTACATTAGCTGGCCTAAATGAGGTTATGCTCTCAAGTTATAATTCAATGTTTTGCCCTTATGTCTAGGCTGCCATGGGTACAATGGATGGTATCATTGACACAGTCTCTGCCGTTCACCCTCTCCTGCCACTGATCGGTCTACTCAAGTCTCATGGGAAGCTGGTTATGGTGGGTGCACCTGAGAAGCCGCTCGAGTTACCGGTCTCCTCTCTGCTCATGGGTGAGTATAAAATATTTTAAAGTGCCAAATAGTTTGTCTTAACACACATCCTAATGTTTGTCTCCAAATCACTATTCAGTCTTAATACCACATGATCCGTTTAGTAAGCAATGAGGTTGTTTTGTACAGGGAGGAAGATTGTGGCTGGGAGTTGCATTGGGGGAATGAAGGAGACACAAGAGATGATCGATTTCGCGGCAAAACATAATATAACAGCAGACATCGAGGTTATTCCGATGGATTATGTGAACACCGCTATAGAGCGTCTCTTCAAGGCTGATGTCAAATACCGATTCGTCATTGATGTGGCAAACACTTTGAAAGCTGCTTAGTTAGTAGGGCCATCTGAATTATGCATCCTATGTAAGTTAGATTGATGATTGCAATAACAGTGGATTATTGAATACACTGTAATGCTTCAAGCAAAGGTATAAACCAATATGTTGAAAGTGTTATGTGATGACAAAAGCTCTCATAAGAAGGAAATAAAATATTTCTAGTGCAGGTACAAATAATCAACCAACAGTGTACTGTGTGTAGCAACTCACAAAATATAGATGTCACTGATTTGTATCCGAGTAACAGATGCAGTCCCATAGTGTATAGAGAAAACAATCTGCAAATTAAAGAGTTAAAGAAAAACTTATCAGTTGGTGATTGGGCACATATAAACATTGCCCTTAAAATGATATTCGTCAGCCACTCTCGAAGCATAGAAGGTTTGTTCGATGATCACTTCCAAGAACACCAACACCTCCATCAATACCTCGTATAGGTAGGTAGAGTTACAAACGAATGGGCTAGAGCTCTTAGCAAAAGTTAAAAACACAGTTGTAACCCAAAACCAATCGAAAGGAAGAAGATGTTTTGTGTGTATCTCACACCTTCAACACTCTATTCTTAAAGAGAGTAGGGCGCTTAACCCATGACATCTTATCATGTTGAGAAGCCCGTTTAAATAAATAAATTAATAATATTTAAGGTGCTTAATCAATACGCATTAAGATGCTTAACGTATAAAGATTTTTAGTTTTTACTATTGAGTATTGTCAATTCCATGTCATAAAGTAAAGAGTGCAAATGTGTGTGATCAGTTGTTTGAAGAGATAGAAACATCAAGACGTCAAGACTAAGTCTCAAGGACGTGCATCAAAAGCAGAGGCCAACAAATAATTCAAATAGGTATAGAATTGAGGCGACCAACCAAATATAGGTTTGTGGATTTAGAGCTCACCCACACAACCATAGAAATGGCCCTACAGCATATCCAAAAGTCCTAAAGTGAAAAACTAGACAAAATATGAAAATTGACAAAATCTGATTTTTGGGACCGATCCCAATTATTTTGGGACCGGTCACGCCGGACCGGTCACGTTTTCACTGGGACTGGTCATGTAGGACTGGTCACACTTCCACTAGGACCGGTCCCCAATGACAAAAACAAAATGTCATTTTTGATTTTGCAAATCTTGGCTTTTATTGCGAATCTTGTGACCGTTTTAGGGACGAAACCTTAAGCTTCTTAGGCCTATTTATGGATCCTAAAAGTGTTAAAAATTATGAACCTAGAACGAAAAAAGAAAGCATTAAGAAGAAGAAGAAAAGTGGTTGTTTGAGAACTGTCGTTGCTAGAAATTGTTTGTGCTGCATACAAAGGGGCCATTAGGAGCGTTCCACATTGATTGACTTAAATTGGAGGAACGTGGCTTAGGTTCAAACCTGCAAATCTGTAAAGAAGGCTCTGAGAGTAATTAATCTTCCTAGGTATTTTAATACTATGGTGTTTGAAATATTTTATCCGTTGCATAACATCACTATTGCGCATTTATTTGAAATAAAATGGATAAAATACTAAAGCTTACTGAAATATAGTGATTAAAATCTGCTTACTGAGAAGCATTATCAAAAGAAGAGATTTGACTCTTCATTTAACACCTTAGCAAATTTCTGTGCCTTCGTCGGAGTCATCAGAGGCTTTTTCTAACTCTTGTCGGAAACACCGAGGGTTGACACTCAGTTTGCTAGAGTCCCCAAACTGCCAATAGTGTTGGTTTTTGTGATTAATTTTTCCATGTAATGTGCTGTTATTATTAATAAAATTAATCTGTTATGTGAGGAGCTTTTCTATAGTGGACATAGGCACTTTTGTCGAACTACTTTAAAAGAAGTGTCTATTTGTCTGTGTGATTTTCTCTATGCATCTTTATTTCTATTTTACATTTTAAAAGCTGTTAGTAAATGTGTGTTATTTGAATAGAAGTAGACTTTAATCTTGTCTAAAGAAAAATAAATAAATAAATAAATAATAGGCTTTATAGATTGGTCAAATTAAAAATTGTAATATCCTATTCACTCCCCCTCTAGGATAGCGGGACTAGAACTTCAATTGGTATCAAAGCAGGTTGCTCTATTGTGGGCTTAACAACCCGAGTTGATCCTGACCCCATCCCAAAATGATCATGTCCTTTAAGGAGGAAGGATATGTTCCAAACTAACCATCATTCTTTGATGAGATTGATTGCACCTATTGGAAAAGCCACATGATTATATACCTAAGATCTCTAGACTATGGAGTTTGGTTTGCTATTGAAAAATGGTATACCAAACCCAAGGATAAAACTGAGGCTGAATGAGATACAAATGAATAAAAGGCCTACACAACAAACTACAGGGCACTGAATGCCATAATCTGTAGCCTCAACCGAGAAGAGTACAGTAGAGTCTTAAACCTACTAACGGCTAAGGATGTATGGGACCTCCTTAAGGTGACTCATGAGAGAACTAACCTTGTTAAGCAATCCAAGCTTCAGATGCTTACATCAAGGTTCCAAACTCTTTGTATAGAGGAAGATGAACAGTTCATCGACTTTTATACCAGGCTCCAAGATATAGTCAACTCAATAAGAGGACTTGAAGAAGAAATTAAGGACCCAAAAATAATCAGAAAAATACTTCGGTCATTGCCTGAGAGATTCCACTCCAAGGTCACGACTATTGAGGAATGCCAAGATCTTGATAAAATAAAACTTGAAGAGCTAATAGGGTCCCTATAAATCTTTGAGCTAAAATTTAGATCCCCTATAAAAAAGAAGAGTGTGGCTTTAAAAATAAATGAGGACTCTATCTCAATAAATGACTCAGATGAAGGGATGACTCTATTTTCTCAGAGATTCAAGAATATGATGAGATTTAATGCAAGGAACTTCAGGAAGAAGACACCTCCTAACAAACAAAATCAAAACCAAAATCTTAGGAGTCTAGTGTTTCCTAAAGAGGAACCGGTGTACTATGAATGCAAGGGTTGTGGCTACCTTGCCTCAGAATGTGCCAATAAAAGAAAGAAAATGATAGTACAAGGCAAAGCCATGGCAGCCACCTAGGATGATGACCTAGATGAATCTGATGTTGAATCCCAATATAGTGAAGATGAGTATTCACATGAAGTAAGAGCCTTTGTGGCACTTACTAGAGGAGAACCAGAAATCTCCCCAAGCAAATGTGAGGAAGTTAATGAAGGAGAAGAGGATGTTGATGAAGATGAGGAAGATCTTTAGGAGGCATATAATGAGATGTACAATGAAAGTGTCAAACTTATTAAAACTAACCAAGAACTTAGAAAGGAAGTCAAGGAGCTAACTGAAAAGATAAACTCCTTGAAAATGGATCTCATTCAGGCTCAACAGAATTCATCCTCTGAACTTAAAATTGATAATGGCTCTGGAAGCTTAAACCATCACAAAGAAAATGAGGAGCT